>JAJLXV010000031.1:0-103475 GCA_030571435.1 Myxozyma mucilagina
TTCCATATTGGACGACGGTTGAGCGGCGACACCTTAAATGCCATATGTCTTACGTTTTATGCATGTTTGGTTTGGTTTAGTCGATGGGTCGGTTTAAAGTTGACGAGAGTGGGGGGCGATGATTGAAAGATAATAGAAAAGTTTTTGAGTTTTGTAAATGCTTTTGTGATGTCATTTTGTAATACAAATTTTTAAAAAAATTAAAATGAGGACTGTAGCTTGAACTGTGAAATAAAATCAATGTTCAGTAAAGAGCGCACAAACGGATCAAAATTAAACTAGGGTTTCGTATATAGGGTCTGAGCCGGGATAGCTACTGCTTTTCGTAGAGCCGGGATGCGCGAAATCAGCATAAATCTTACTTCAGTATACATGGAGAAATACTTCGGCCGTAGTTGTAGTTTAATCACGCTTATTGCGGCTACGAAAGTGAAGTAAACTTATCAGTATCAAGCTGCTGAATAGTGAATACATATTTTTCTGAGTGGGCACCACACCTATCAAATTGCCATGAATACCATTCACAATGTCAAAATGAGAAATAAAAATTAACACTCTTGAATTTCAAACGCAATTTAAGAAATGCAATGGCTGAAAAGGTTCTGTCGAAGAATAGCATTGAGTCAAGTTTCGACAAAATTACAATCATCGAGTCAAACTGCATATGCCCATAACCTTTAAGAGCATGTGAAATGTAATGTACAATAAACTAAAAAAACGCCCTTTTCCAAACACCTTTGTTACAAGAATCTTTACAGAAAGTTATACATTAACTCCCCGAGACTTCCAAAAACGCCTGTTTCGCCAACAACACCAACTCATGAACCCTGTCAAACTTGCCATCACCACTTCTAACTTTCGCCAAATACCTCAAGCACTGCAACAAGCCTGCCAAATCATTTTTCGAAATTTCCCGATACGCCGGCGCAGAAAACAGCAATTTTAACCGAGCGTAAAGAGGAAGAACGATCCAGTCGCGGAATGCGGATAGTGTAAGGAGTGGGATGTCGTTTAATTTTGAAGAGTTGAGGGGCTTTTGCTTTGCCCAGAATTTTTGAGAACCTTGTTTACTTAGAATGACACCTGAGCCGGAAAACTCTAGCTGTAAGGGGAGAAAAACAGCGCTAATGTAAGGAAGTACTACTGAGTGATAAAAATTCCACAGTTCGACGAGACGAGAAGCGAACGCGACGTCTGGGAGTGAAGAAAGTGAGGAGTCTTCGACCATTGATAAACCTAGTTTTATCATCTCTTTAAACTCGGTGATAAGTGTTGTTGGATCGCGTTCGGCGATTCGTCGTTTGGCATGGAGTAATACCAGTTTGTTTAGGTCCTCGACTGGGACGTGAAGACCGTCGCCAGCGAATAAATGCATAAGTCGCGAATTCAGAAACGGCCATACGTCTTCTAATGCCTGCGCTTGATCACCGCTGACTTTATTGCTGTCTCTATACGAGAGCGTTTTGACGTCCATTGCTGAAATCGACTTTTGCAGCATATAGGGAACGTAGGGTGTATTTGCTGGTGCGGAAGGATTGAAGGAGTATATTGAGCCTTGATCGGAGGTAAGTTTTGAGTTCGACGAACTTGAAGAAAGAGGACCGTCTTTGCGAGAACGCAACTTGAGGTGATGATGATGCTTTTTGTCAGATTGAGAGGGGAAGGGGGATAGTGGAGACGTTTGAGAAGATATACTCAGTCTGCGAACGTCGAGGGAGAGTTTGGAGTCCATTGGTGATTTGCGCTGCTTTTCGGGTTTTTGAAAGACCGCAAGTGTCGTCGTACTTGCAGACGGCGTACTTGATAAACTTGTAGATGAAGAAGAACTCGAGTCCGAAGCGGCAGAAGGCGACGGTGGTCGTGGCCGTGTCGGTCTGAGTCTGCGTGAACCGCCAGTAAGTGTCGCATCAGACGCATGAACAGAATTAGTTGACTCTGAAGATGGATGTCGTTGCAAAAATGACGCAAATCGGGACTTTGCACGTGGTTTTGATGCGAGAGAGGAGAGTGATGTTGTGCTTGCCTTTTTAAGTAGCTTTGCTGCGCTGCGAGCTGTTCGCGCTGAGGCGTCTTCAAGAAGTAAAGAGACAGCAGATGGATTTGTGCTCACTTCTATGCTTCGGCGACGCGTACTTGGTGCTGAACCTGTCGCTAATGAAGAAAACGGAGCAGCAGACGGACGCGTAACATTTGCCCTTCTGGAGGCATCAGAGTCGACAGAAGCCGAGTCATCGTCGGCTGAATCATCAGCAGAGTCGTCTGCCGAGTCATTCTGCTCGTCTGCTTCCGGAACAGTAGAGTATACAGTAGATGAAGGCAGTATTTGTGGTATTTGTGGTAATTGGGGTATTTGAGGTGATTGCTGCTGGCTGTGGTATGTGCTGGTGAAAGAAGGGAGAACCAGCGGAGGCGCTGAAGATGAGGATGCAGAAGACGACGACGATACTCCGGAGACGTTTGAGACCACCGATCGCGGTCCTCTCAGCGACGATCGTCTTTCTCCCATTAGAGTGCCGGTAACAAACACAAACACACCGGCAGTGCCGACGAAGTAAGTAAGATGACCTATAAGGAAGAGATTAAATAAGAACGCCGCACGCCGCACCAAGTGTCGTCATAGGAAGTTTTCATTTTCCGAGGCGACTCGAAAAAGCAGAAGGAGATGTTGTCGAGAGCGCTGAAACGGGAGATTTCCAGCGTGGAGAGTGGAATAAGGCGGTTCTACTCGACGGAGAGTCATAAAAATAGCCATCACAGTCATGAACACAGTCATGAACACGGTCATGAACACAGCCATGAAACTACGGATACTCATTCGCATTCACATGTGCACAATCCCTCACCGCCAATAACCTCTTCAACAGCAGAATTAAACCAAAACACAATAAAGTCATCTCGAGAGCTGTGTAGCTCTTTATTAAACAGCGCACCACCGCATCATTCGCCGGGACTTGTGCTGCCATTTGTTCCTGCGCCCTCCCGCGACGCTTTCACCGCGCTCTCCGCGCTCTCTGTCGCTCTTAGCCATGCACTCCACCCTTCTCATTCTTCTGTCTCTTCTGTTTCTGTGTCGTCGGGCGGAAATGCTGCTGCTGCTGCTCGTCTCCGTCTTGAGTTTTGGCGTGAGAATATAAGTCGTGTGTTGGCAGGTGGAGCACCACCAGCTGAACCCGTGCTCCAACTCCTTGCCTCCGTCACGAGAACACATTCCCTCACCCGTGGTTTTCTTCTCCGTCTTGTTGATGCGTCAATAGCACGTGTCGGTGACCCCCCTTTCGCCAATCTTGCCGCATTAGCAGACTACGGTGAAGCAGCGCACGCATCACGGCTTTATTTACTGGCAGAATGCATGCCTGACCGCCGCGCTCTTCTTCTTGAGCACGTATCCTCTCACATCGGTCGCGCAGCGGGCGTAGTTGATACTCTTGTCGATTTCCCCTCTGCCCTCTCTTCACGAAACAGACTTCTTCTCCCACTCGACCTCCTCCTCAAACACAACATTCGCGACAACGATCTTCTCTCCCGTTCCGACCTTCACGACCCAGCATTAAAAGCCCGACTCAGCGACGCTATCTTTGACGTGGCGACGCATGCGAATGACCAGCTTATCACTGCACGCACAATGCTTTCGGAACTTGTTGAACGAAATGGTGGAAAAGCCGCAATTGACGATGCGATGTTTGCTCCGCTTCTATCTGCTGTGCCGGTTCGCGTTTGGCTTGAACGGTTGCAGAAGGTTGATTTTGATATTTTCCATCCCTCATTGCATGTACGGTCATGGTCTCTACCTGTTAAGATGTATTGGGCCTACCGTTCAAAGGAATTTTAATCTACAACACATGTACATACACTTTGTGATTTTGATCAAATATTTAAATGTATATATTATTGACACATAACCATACCAATATCACGGCATAAATAACTACTCGCTAAAGTTGAACACATAAAAAAAGAAGCAACATTGAAAATTCCAGACTCGCACAATGCAATTTACCATAAATTAAATCCATTCCAACTCACGACAACAAAAATGCTCCAGACCCCTCACTAACAGCCTTGCTCACTCTCTCCGCCAAAACTTCCTTACTACTGTAATCCGGCATTTTCAAGTAGTTAACGCACGTCATGACGCTCGGTAAATAGTCGTCAGCCGAGAATGGCGGCTCGCTGGGCTTGTTTACGATTGTAAATGTTGGAGTAAGTGCCTTAAAGCCGCCGATTGGGAGGTTGGGACTTCCTGTCACAAACTGTAAGAACGCACGTCGTTCATCAAAAGTGAATTCAGCCATAATTTCAAGGAGATTTTGGACTGTTTTGCTGTTTAGTGAGAACCCGTGATCAGCTTTAATAGAGTCGAGAAGTGTCGTTAATGACCAATCTTCTTCAACTTGTCCGCACAAAACAACGATCTCCTCTGGCGTAAACGCACTCATTGCCGTAAATGGAAATACTGACGAAAATCCTTCACGGAATGCATTAATCTGCTTCTCAACTCCCGAACCTAACGTAGCATCCACAACGAGTCTTATGTACTCATCGACGTTCTCCATAGTCACGTACTTATCCGCACCACCCTCGACCAATTCATACGAAGAATCACCAGGAAGTGTAAAGTCAATAGTCAGATCTTCAATCATCATATTGTCAATCGTATAATCCCGAAGTATCTCCATCTTCTCACTGTCAGGAACTGATTTGTCGGCCATAACAACAGCTTTTGCATCCGCAAATCTTTGCAATAATTTTAACGAGTTAGCAAGATGCGAATCAACAGCGTCAACTACCGACAACGATGGAATAACTGAGTCTCCTCGCGCATAAAAAAATACTGAATTAAATCTGATATCCAATAATCGCGAGTCGATTAAGGCGCGTCCAACAAATTGTCCCAAAATCTTAAACAAATGTAACGCGCGCTTACCATCATCGCTCGCTAAGTACGCCTCACTCATCGGCAGAGGATAGAGTCCATGTTTACCAAACGCGTACTCACTTGTCACATCAGACTCATTCTCTCTCCAGAGTTTAAGTTTCTTTTTCGCAAACTCTCGAGACACCGTAGCGTAAAACTCAAGAGTAGGGCCAAGACCTGTTCCAACTTCATCGAAGTACTCCACCTCAAGTACATTCAGTGACGATCCATACAACTCCATAACACGAATCGCACTTTCCAAAATCTGTGTACGCGAAATTCGTACTTTTTGTCGCATGTTTCGCAAATAAGATCGTCGAACAAATGTTGGCTCGCGAACGCCACGCTGTGGATTTAATGCACGCCATTTGTTCAAAAACCGGTAATGGCCAAACGAAGTTGATTGCAAAAACTGTCGACGCGTTTCGAAGGGGAACAAAAATGGATAATGACGTGTAAGTTCGGTGCCCCACTCTGGTACAACCATGCTGGCGACTATCAAAACTTCCTCGAGTTGACGGTTGAGTTTTGAAGTCAATTTGCTGTTGATAAACTGTGAGATAGGGATCGACGACAGTTTTTCATGTAAGAGATCGCCAACACTCGAGTTTAGTCGGAATAAAATAGAAAGCAATTGCAAAATGCTAAACGTTACATTATCATTCTTCAAAGACTGCGGAACTTCTTCGAGTTGTTCACCATATTTCAAAGGGTCGTTCGAAGTTATGACTTCCGGTCCTGGAACTTTCTTGTACTTGATGACAGACATTCCTTCATGTGTATACTTATAAACAAATGACTTTTCTTTCGTATATTTGTACAAAGCACCCGAAACGGTCATGTCATGAGGAACAAGATTATTGTTAACACGGAATTCGAAATGCCAGTCATTTGCGTCAGAATTCGACTGTAAGACTGAAGAGTAAGTTTGTTTTGGAGTCGCACTTCGTCGAGTAGGAGTATCGGTGGCATTACTCGTTTGTCGACTCAGAGGTCGAATTTGAGCAGCAATTGGAGTTCCTCGCGTTACATCTGCATTTCCATCAGATACTTGCGCTTCTCTATCTGACGCGAATCTCTCCAAGCTGGTTCCGGAATCTTGATTCTAGTTAGAAATAATCGCTTTAAAATTATGCAGAACTTACCTGCACTTCCTAATAAAGCAGACAAATTGATTCTAGTTTCTGGAGACGTACCGCCAACATGCGAAGGATCACTTTCATCTGTAGACTCTGAGAGACCGGCTGAATTAAGAAATGAAGGGCGGTTTCCAGTGAGATCAGCTCCTGGTGCATCACCTGTACGTACTCGAAGATAATCATCTAGCATCTTGAAAGTGGAAATAGCAGGAATTGACACAATCAATAACGACCGGTCACCTCCGCTTTCTGTAGAACATAATCGTAATCTGACGGGTTGCAAGAGGGTCTCCAATGGATTTTGGTTCGATTCTACATTTAAAGTATCAGTATTACTGTGGCCAACATCAAACAACCTATACCCTACCTTTCAATCCCGGAACTGCAACTTCAAAATTCTCCGACCGAGTTAGAGCTTCTTGCAGCTTATCAACCAAAATACTAAAATGTGAGGGCGCATTTCCAGTACTTGTCATGAAGGCTTTCAAAAACTCTCGTCTGTCGATCAGCTTTTGCATTTCTTCCTTCCCTTCTGATAAAAACTTCAGTAATGCATCGACTATACCAGAGTGAACAAGTTCATAGCTCGAAATGCTAGTCTCAGCTTCGTTATTGAAATGATGCGCTAACTTCTTCAAAGATTCTGGCAATTGTGGACCGCTGACAAGACTGTTTGCAAGATCCTTGAGTTCATTCAATTCAGACTCTGCAAGTAAACTGGACTCAAGCTCGGGAACTTTATAATTGTCAAGAAAGTTTTGAGCAAAAGTACTTATGTAGCTATCCAACGTTGATCTATACGTAGCAAAACTGTTTCCTGTTGAGAATTCTTGACGGTGTGATGATGAGCTTTTTGATTTCTCCCGGGAAAACTGACTATCTTCCATATCGTTATCATCATCATCATCATCGTCGTCGTCATCATCTTCATCCTCTTCTTCATCATCGTCATCATCTTCATCTTCATCGTCATCATCTTCATCAACATCATCGTCGTCATCTCGCATATGCTCATCTTCATCTCCTTGTCGTCCATAGCCACGACCTGCTGTAAAATGTCCTTCGACTTCTGCCTCTTCATCATAATTAGCATCAATTTCGTTGGTACCAACCTTGCTTTCTGCAGCTGCTAGCTTTGCAATTTCAGCCATTACTCCTTCACGCTCAAAATGCTTTCCATAAATACTAGGTAGTCTTCTCCTCAGTACTTCAGCGATCTGTAGACCAGACAAGACTAATGTGGGTTGATCTCTCTGAGTCAAGATTGAAGCTAACAATGATGAAAACTGAACGTGCTTGAGAGCTTCATATAGTACGTCAACCTCTACGTTGAAGAACATTTTCAGAAATATAGTCACAATTTTCTGTCTAGCGGCGAGATCTGCTGTAGAGGAATACACGTCCAGCAATAGAGGCAAAAAGATCAACACAAATCGCTTAACTTCAGCCTTCTTCGTTGCAAAAACTTCTTTACGCTTATCATTGACTTCCGGACTTTCAAAAATGACATTATGCAGCGTCTCAGGCGAGTCTGGATATATTGATTGAGTGTCATCTTTATGTATACCAGGCAAAAGGTCACAAACAACGTTCAAAGCAGCAAGCATTTCGTCTTTTGAACAATGAGCGACTGCCTGCATAATAAAAGTGCTACTTGCTTGGTCATCAGCATGCGTCTCTGGGGGTGGAGTAACTCCTGTCATCAATTGATATAAAATATCAACAATTCCTTTCTCCAACATTATTGCAGTCATATCAGGAAAAGCTTTAGAACAAATAGAGAGAATATCAAGTAAATGAGAAGCAATAGCAGGTCCAATAACAGTATTAGGACCGGGTATTAGAAAAGTCATAATTTGTTGTAATAATTCTATACTGATAAGGGATTCGAGCTTTGAAGGGTGGAGACGGAAATTTTCAATGATATGACAAATTGCCAACCAAGCTTGCTCCACACTTTTCTCATCTGATCCGCTGACAAAGTTGCAAAGAATTGGCATAGCATCGCGAACAGTAGCAAAACAATCAACGGGGACAGATCGAGTACAGTTGGCGGCGGTTGTTAAGGCTGTTCGCTGCACACTGGTGGCAAAAAAATCAATGAAGGCTAAACTCGCAGTCAAGCCACCTTCGCGTAAAACTATCAATGGACAGTGTACAGATGTTTGCTTTAAGGTCTAAAGAGAGATACAGTTAGAATATATACACGAAAAGTTAACGCGCACTTACATATAAAGCTTGTTCTGCTAAATCAATATATTCAATTGATAACAGCTTCTGACAAAGTACTGGAACAGCACCGCCATACGCAACAGCGCGAGTACTTTGAGGCAAAGCGTCCATCAAATTAGTTAAACACCGACAAGCCAAAGACTGAGACTCGGCATCAGCTTCCCCAAAAACCGGATTCACCATTATGTCAACAAGTTCTTGTATCATTTGATCGAACGAGAATCCAGAAGAGAACATGTCCTCCGTACTCATGATTGAGATGATCGACATTTCACGTAGAGCCGCCATACGGACATCAGGATTATTGCGTTGCTTCATGTTTGACAGTACGTCTCGGTAACGTAGAGAAAGTTCAGACATTATGCTGCCCATTCCCATAGAGCCGTCAATCATACCAGAAGGAAACAAGCCAGGCTCGCCAGACATTGCGAAGGAATTCAACGAGCCTCTGTCTGAATCATCTTCTTCGTCATTGTCATTATCGTGTTCGTCGTCGTTGTTCTCGCTTTCATCATCTTCTTGATGATTACTACCTCTAGTGTCACGGTCATGACTGACATCGTCGTCTTCATCCATAACACCGTCATCCATTAGACTGACCATAGTGTGCTGGCGACTTGACGAGTACACACTGCGACTGTAGTTGTTTGCATTTTCAGCGGCTTCAGCGCTTACGGCTGCCCGAACATTCTCCAGGTCCATCAAGTCTTCCTCAAGATCGTGATGACTTCTCGTTCGGCGGCCTCCGCTTGATACTTGAGGTCTGGCATTTTTACTTTTGCCCGCGTTCTTAGATGGTCCGGAAGACCCCGAAGCAGATTGAGACATGTTGGTACTGTCAAACCGAGATCTCTCCTTTCTGCGGAGATCACTGGCCTGGCCCCTGTTATCTGAGTCCGCAGCGAGATCAGTCGCTGGGAACCTACGAGCGCGTTTGCGAGACTGTGAGGTAGTATGCTCAGTACTAGCTGAAGAAGGCTCGAGGGGCCGAGAAAGCGACGTCCGAGAACGCTTTGGTCTTGAGGGAGACGGCAATGACAGCTTTTCTAGATGCCGACCGGCAGTGCGTGATCTTAAAGAATCAGTGGGATATTCACGCAGGTCACTAATGAGGCACACCTGGTTGATTGAGCTGGAGTGTCAGCAGCTTCAGATTCAAGCTTGCAGGCAGACGACCGCTGCTCCGACGAAGATTGTAAGGAATTATTGGACACTAATCCAATATCTCTCGCCATGCTTCGCGAGCGGAGGTGCAGTTGAGCTCGGGACCAGTTATAAACACGCCGCAGAAAGGGCACAAGTGTGAAACTCTATCTGCTCTAAAGGCATTAATCACTTAACGGCTTCTGGGGCACTAGCGACTTCGGCGTCACCTCGCTCTCCGTTAATCTACAGTGACACCTTTGCGTGCTCGTAACTGTGTGAAGCCTCACAATCGCTGTTCTTAAATTAATGTAATTTACGGTTGAGCCCAATTAAATTCACAAAGATCTCCAAACACTTAATTGTCTGTTAGCGAGTCTACAATCTCGTACATGCAACTTTTCACTGTACAGTCTAGGCTAGAATGTCTCGTTCTTGTCTACTTATCGAGAGGCACTGTTGCATGTTTGGGCTCTTTAATGCTGCCCGCTTGGGAACAAGCAGGCACAAAAGGCATAAATGCAGAGACTGTGTGTGTATAGCTTAACCATGTGAACAAGAACCAACCACAAGAAATTTCTATGTGCTGGCTACGCTGGACGCGTATTGCGAAACACTGTAAGCCTCCTGTTCTTTTATATCAAGAGATCAGTTTCTAATTGGATTTATTTCTTTTTATGTAAATGCTATGCTACTTCCATGTTGCAGCAGCAGCACCTTCAAAACGTTTCTGTCATCTACCATATTGATGCTTATAATTCAAGCAGCAAACTGATGATCATACGAAAAGCTTTGGCGTGCAACGAGCAAAACAATTATTCAGTACTTTTTTAGCAGTTGCTCTTCTCTTCAAGAGTTTGCTTGCAAGCAGTTAACCCACTCATCTATGAGTCAAACTTACGTCGAAGAACCGTCTCGCTAGTACAGTATAGAGAACCACTTGTTTTTGCACGGCAAGGACCACAATGCTCGGTCATTTGAGTCAAAGACAAGTAGTAGTGTCTTCTGGGCTCACTATACTAAATGATATTGAGTTGTATTTCTTACTACAACTGCTGGTGCAGTCTTAGCGGGTATGTGGTAAAACCATACCTGAACAGGGATCACAGCTTAAATCAATCTTGTGGTATTTTCGGTGATTATGTGTAACTAATTTGATTTGAAAACCCTTCAGCAAGTAAACTTCTGCTTCAATTCTAAGCAGTTCTTATTATATGTCAACCTCATGCAATGTAGACCACAGACAAATAATACGATTTAATTTTGCAAGAGTCGTTGGCTAGAATTTCGCAGTAGTTAACTTGTGGCGGGTTTGTCTGGATGAATCTTACTTCACAATCCGCTTTTTGAAAAGTTCCTTCTCTTCCTTCTCTTCCAGTGTTCTTTCTTGGCTGTTAAACTCCTGTCAAGTGAGTGCAACTGTGAGAGATGCGGTAGTTAGTTTTCTCACAGCAACCCGCAGAGATATTGTCAAAGGGTGAGATAGCATTAAAAATATTAAACTCTATTGCGTTATTGAGTTTCATTTTTTTTCTTTCTATTCCAATCTCACTTCGTAACACAATCTTGCTTGAGAATCATTTTTAGTAAACTTGTGATAAGACGAGAAAAGCTGCGGTTCAATCAACTTATTAAAAAACTGCTGAAAGTAAGGTTCGACGACCAGTGTACATACTAAATCCAGACAGATGAGTTGTTTTGAAATGCTCAGAGTCAAAGCTCATTCGTGAACAAATAAGCACTCTGCATCTCGTCTCTGTAGTACTTTCAACTCCTAGTACATTTGGCTGGTCCGTGGAGCTTTTTTTATATATAGATGCACCTCTTGCGATCTTCTTTCTACAAAAAAACTACAACTTTTCTAAGACGACAATATCCGTGGATTCTATGATTACAGGAAAGCGACAAGTGGGGGACAAGACGAGCACATACCAACTGCTGAGGAATGTAGCAAGAAATAACAGCAATCAAACCAGGTCTACAAACCAACCAATTCCAGTTCGAATTTATAATTAGAAGCAATTATATAAGTTATACTACCGCTTTCCCATAGAGTGTCTGCTTCATCCTGTTTTCTCTTTCTCACAGCAACTGGCGGCCGAATGCGTCCCGTGGCTGAATAAAGTTTAACAGTATTTCCCTTTTTAGCACGCCCAGCTACCAAAACAAGAACAATAGTTCATGGAAGATCATACTCGGAGCCAAAAGCGGAGTCAAGAAGAGAAAGAAGGGAAAGTAGCCAAAAGGCTTATTTGCTTTACGATTTCTGAGTCGAATCCGGCGTTGAACGGTGTTTCGCTGCGCTGAGCTGAGCTGTACTTTAATTTCAACTTTGTTTTGATTTTGGTCGTGCCCAATTAGTTTGGGTCATTTGGAGGACTTCTACCACTTTTACTAATTCTCGTTGGTTGACCTGTCTTTTTCTGTGCCGATTGAAGGCTTCGACTTGGGTTTTTGTCGCTCTGGCCAAAGGCAAGGCATATTCTGCTAAGTCTCATGTCCGACGCTCCTCAGCCTGGAGTACCCGGCTCCTTCTCGCGATTGGTACCGCCGCATTCACCGGCTGCTGTGTCTGCTCTAGCGGAACATCCACATCAACAGCTCTCTATATCGCCTCATACTGTTTTTGCTGGACCTGGGCCGGTGAATCCGAGAAGCTTCTCGGTTCCATCAATCGACCAGTTGCGATTGTCGGAAGAGACGGAATCGTCCATCAACCATGATGTGGTGATCAGAAGCGGATGGCTTCTCAAACGCGGCCGACATTGGGTAATTTTTGATTAGAGATTTAAATGTGGTTTGAAGTTACTGACTACTTTTAAAGCAGTGGAATCGACGATGGTTTGTTTTGCGACCGAATCAGCTATCGTGGTACAAAGACGACACAGAGTACAAAGTATCGTCCATCATCCCCATCGAAGATATAAATACGGTTGCTTTAGTTACCGATCACAAATCCTCCTATCCTAAGAACAAAACGCATTTTGCCGTGTTTACTCCGAGCAGGAATTATCATTTGCAAGCCTCTTCGGAAAAAGATGCTCAGACTTGGACAGCCGATATACAAAATGCAATCAAAGCTGCTCAACATCTTTCTGAAACGAAAAGTCATCGACCATCAATGTCTTTCTTCAGATCTCCGAACTTTCAATCAGCATCAGAAAATAGGAAGCCCACATCTGCATCATCTCACAGTGTTCCCCGTATTCATCAGCAACATTCTTCCCGGACATCTCCTCCTCCTGGTACTTCTACTTCTGAAGCACCAACCTTTCAAGTAACGGCCGCCACTTCTGAATCTGCCACCACACCATCCGAACACACAGTCAACAACGCGTCCACTTCACCAGATGGAACCTTATCTTCAATAACTACTGCAGACAACACTTTGATTCCCGCTCAACGCCAAATCCACAAATTAAACCACCATCACAGTCACAGAAGTGCCCACTCTGCACATTCTCCACATCCAGCTACAATCGATTCTCTCGCTGCTGAAGAGGCTTCCAGGTTGTCATACTTTGGTCAAACTCCTCTTGAGGCACCTCCTCTTGCGCGAAATATGTCATCCTACGATAGAGCTTCAGCGATATCAGTCACTAGTTTACATAACGGTAGCACCTACGACTTTTCGGGTCCTGAGGATTTAGGGTTTTCATCAGGTGCTTCAGATTTTGGGGACGCAGTACATAGCCCTGAATCTAAACCCACCGCAGTTGAACCACTGCCACCCTCGACAGCGCTATCATCACTCGAAGGCAACACTGTTGATCAAAATGTAATTGCTACTGATCTTGCAAACTTAGAGAAAGATCGTGTGTTACATAGTGGATATTTGTTACGTCTCGTCAAACGGTTTAATCAATGGAAGAAAAAATGGGTCGTTTTACGAAAAGCAAGTCTGTGCTTTTATAAATCAGAAGACGAATATCAGCTTTTGAAAATGATACCATTGGAATCGATAATTGACGTGATGGAGATTGATCCAATTTCGAAAACGAAAGAATTTTGCATGCAGATTATCTTGCCAGATAAGCGACTTCGCCTCTGTGCTTCTTCTGAGGATGACTTGACTAAATGGTTGGTGGCTATCAAATCAGCGGTCAGTAAGTGCAAAGAAGCAAACAGTAGAAATTTGAAGAAGAAGGAAATGGGCTAGACACACGAGCGCCTGTTTTACGAATTATGATGAACGAATAATTTGATAAATTGTAGTATACTTATGTTAGGAAGGAGCTTTAAAGAAAGGAAGGTACGTTATGAAGGGTTCTTTTTACACTTTCTTTTATTGTAAATTAGTTGATGATTCTGTTTAAGTGCGTAATTAATTTAATTTGCCTTTAAAAACGCGTAATTTTTTCTATAAATCTGGCCTATTGCCTAATTGCGCACTGAATTGGTGTATGACGTAGAGAAGCCGCAGTCCCTTTTTTTTCCAGTGTTTTAACTGTTTCAGGGAATACTATCTGAAGAGATAGATTTTGAAATTTTGTTCAGTTGGTTTTTTTCACTTTTAGTATACATTTCGTCTACGAGCTTTCTTTTAAAAGTTCACCGGCTTGTTGTTTGGAAGTTCGCTCAAATTTTCCCCTATTGAGCATTCGCACTAGTTATCCCTGAATCAAACAACAGTACGCACATTCTTGATTCTCCGCTTTGACAAACGCAATGTCAATAAACCCTGTGGAGTTATTGCAAGCTTTACAGGCTGCAGCGTTACAGGATCCCTCTTCAGAAAGTACCAGAAAAGCAGCTGAAAAGCAATTGAAAGTATGGGAAATCCAACCGGGGTTCTATTCACTACTGCAGGTATTATTTCCGTTCCGCATTAAGAAAATATATGTAATGTTAAACAATAGCATAGGATGCCTTTTTGGATGAATCATTGCCGAACGAAATTCGCTGGATTAGCATTATTTATTTCAAGAATGGAATGGAGAAATATTGGCGGAAATCGGCGCCTCAGTATGTTTTTCACATTTAGCGGTCTGGAGTAATGATACTGACAATTGCTTGTGAATAGTGCTATATCTAAAGAAGAAAAGCAACAAATAAGAACCAAAATTTCACAATCTTTCGGAGTCTATTACCCTCAGCTACTTTCGCAAAATGCAATTGCAGTTGCTAAAATTGCCAGGATTGATTTCCCCGTTGAATGGTATGATTTATGAATTGAATTACAGCTTCTGATTGATTTAACAATTTAAAAAATAAATAGGCCTTCGCTATTTTCCGATATATTAGGTTTGGCCAAAGAGGCATTTGACAAAGGAGATTTTGTACGATTGAAGTCAATTTTAACGGTGGTAAATCAAGTTGTAAAGGTACTTTCATCAACTCGGTTCGGCAAGACTAGGTCAGCTTTGCAACAGGCTACTCCAAATGTTGTTCGATTTCTGGGAGAATGGTGTTTTCTTTTCACTCAACAATGGATGAATGCCAGTAATCCTGACCCGTCAGCACAATCAAACTCTCAAAATTTTTCACCGGAAGATCTTGCAATTAGAGCTGAAGTCGGCTATTTATGTCTGAAGATTTGCAGACGATTAGTTACTGAAGGTTACGATTTTGCAAATAGAGCGCCGGAAGCTTCAGAATTCTATACGGCTACGACTCAGCATCTTCCATTGTTCTTAGACCGCTACTCAAAATATCCTACCGAAGTTTTAGAAAAACATATCAAGACACTAGGGAAGTTTTACCAGGATTTAGCCGAGCGACAACCTACTGCTTTTTTGATGTTACCAGGGACATTTGATTTAATAAGACTCTACTTGACAGTGTTACAATCTCAAGCTGGCGCATTTCATCAGGCGGATTTTGAGAATATCGAGGTTTGGGAGGTGGTATTGGTTAGAGGGCTTCTTCTGTTCCGCAAATGTATAAAGATGATTTTTGGCGAAGGAATGTCAACCATCAAATGTGAGTAAAACTAGAAACTTAGCTTTGACAATTTCTGACTGAACAGACCGAACTCCCGATGATCGCTTAGAGACTAAAGCAGCAGTCGAAAAGCTGAAATCCGAACTTTGTACAGAACCATTTATCATCCAAGTTCATGACATTGTTCTTTGGTCTTATTTGAGATTGCGACCGGTTGATCTTGAGAAATGGGCGTCGGAACCGGAAGAGTTTGTCCACGATGAGGTTCAAAATAGCTGGGAATACCAGCTACGGCCTTGCTGTGAGAAGGTTTATATTGATCTGTTGATCAATTTTAGAACACTCTTAAAGCCTAGACTTTTGGATGCATTTAATGCCGCTAGTAACAGTCCAGAGAATTCAGACGATGCTATTCTTTCCAAAGACGCAGTTTATTGTGCGTTTGGAATTGCCTGTAATGCGCTTTTTGAGGATATTGATTTTGACCAAATCTTCACACAAATTCTTGCGCCCCAAATTATGCAAATGAATCCGGAAACAACGTCTATGCACCGCATAATAATTCGACGGATTTGTTTGATAGTTGACAACTGGATTTCGGTGAAATGTGGAAGTGAAACGCGAAAAGTTGTGTATGAAGTTCTTTCTCGAGTGTTGGATCCGTCATCGCCGTTAAATGATACTGTTGTTCAACTTACAGGATATTCAGCATTGAAAAGTGCAGTGGACGAATGGGATTTCAAATTAGATGATTTTTTGCCGTACATGGAGATGTTTTTGTCTCGCGTTATTGAAATGATAAATAAGGTTGAAATGATTGAGACTAAACTTGCGCTTTTACAGGTCATCTCTGTGATCGTCGATGTTTCAGAGACTCAAATCATGAATTTCTCTTACGCAGATAAAATCGTTTCCCTACTACCTGCATTATGGGAACAAGCAGGCGATGAACATATTCTAAAAGGTGCCATTCTGCATACTTTAACAACACTAATTCGTGCGGTCGGTAAAGAGTCTTATCGATTCCACTCTTTGTATATGCCTTTAATTGGTAGCATTGTTGATCCAAAGTCTGAAATGCATGTTTATCTATTGGAAGATGCGCTGGAGTTGTGGCAGAGTACTATTGCGAATGCACCAAATGCTACGCCGGAGTTGCTGTCTTTATTGCCGATATTGATTCAATCATTGGATAGCGCAACTGAAAATTTACGAGTTGAGCTTATTATCTTAGAGGGATATGTCGTGCTTGCTGCTAGTTTTGTTGCTCAGGAATATGGAACTACACTCTTCAAGATAATGTCGTCATACATTGGAGTATTGAAGATTGAGGCATGTCAAACCGTTACGCATATCATTGAAATTTTCATTCAGACACTTCCGCTTAATGCGTATATCAATGACCTTGTTGAAACTGGCCTTTTGGGACGAATGACGAATGCGATTTTTGACACGCACGAGTCTGCAATAAATATTACACGTTATCTTACAATTTACGCGAGACTAGCATTAGCAGATCCTAACGTCGTTGTTCAGTTCTGTGATATGTACGGACCGCAACGACAAGCTCCTCCCTTAAACGGATCATGTTTAGGGCCGTTACTTGATAGCTGGGCAGAGAAAACAGAAAACATGGGGCATCCTAGAATGCGCAAATTGACTGCGATGGGTCTCGATGCTCTACTAAGCAATCCAGTGACTGCGCAACGACAAGAAATAGTCTCTCGACGAGATATTCTTGAGAGCGTGAGGAATGATATTATGGCGGAATTGAATGGTGAGGAGATTGATGTGAATATCGATACGTCGATGCAGCGCGTGATGGGAAGTGGAAATGGTGGTGGATATGGCATTTAGACCAGCATGTATATAGAATTCTAAACTGTACTACAAATTGACAAAATGTTGCAACGCATAACTTAATACAAAAATGCATCTATTGTTGACTATAAGCAGGAAACTGTAAGATACAGACTAAGCTTCAATACATGATATGAATGTATCAGTCCAACGGGACAGACTACCGGTTAAAAACAGAATAGCCTGTTCTTTTAAGGAAACAGAAAAGATTTCTCTTCCCATTTTAAATTCAACTACGCACTAAAAGCTATAATAAAATAACAGCAGTACACAGCCAACCCCATACATTTGGACAATAACAGTGAAGTTCTTGCCCAATGTACGGTTCTGCAAAAAACGGGGTTCAACTTTCAAAGAAAAAAAAGAAGAAAAAATTGCAAAGAACGGAACTCTGTGCAGTTTAAATAGGGGAGCCAGTTCCTTTGTCGTGGTAGGGCTTCGCTTTGTTTTGGTGACCTTTGCACTCTGCTTTGAACTCTATTTCAGAAAGAGGAATTAGATGCTCACGTGATCAATAAATAAAATTTCGGAAGATTGTAATAGAGCGTTCAAGAGGAGATCTTTGAGAAGAAAAGGATCAGATTGTTGGCTGTGGTGGAATTTATTTTGATTAGTAAATCTTCTTGCAACACAATCGGGAGAACTACGAGGCTAATTTATCTATATATAGCTAGTTCATTTTTTTGCAGGTCTTTTGATCGTCTGGGTCGGAAGTATCTCATCAAGTGGATTATTTAGTTTGATTTGCGACAAAGGAGACGAGAGCGCAATTTGATCCTAAATCTCATTTTGAATTATTCACAGAATTTTTGGCTTCATTGCTTTGATAATTAAAAATGAGTCTGTCGTTATTTGCCCGAACAATATCAAATCGCGCGCCAGTTGCGATGGCTGCTCTTGCTAGCAAGCGAGGTGCGATTAGTGTTCAGCAACGTATTGCTTCTGTTCCTTCTCTCAAATTGGCAACCTCTATTCGATCATATGCTTCAGATAAAGACGAAAAGAAACCACGACCTAACCTCAACGCTGAATCGATACTCAGTCAGTCTATGGTTGATGACATGGCTAATGCCAGTGAAAGCAAGGCTAAGGCAGAGGCTGAAGAGGGTGCGCCCAAGACTGAAGGTGCTGAGGAACCGAAAAACGAAGATGGTTCCGAGTCTGCTAGACCAGAGTACGCTGGAACTGCTAAGCGTGCTGATTACCAGGGAAATAGAGACAAAGTACGAACTAGACGTTTACTATGGGGATTCTTTACCTTTTCGCTTTTCGGAGGTGTAACTACTATGTACCTTTGCCGTAACTGGGATGAGGAAGAGTACTTTGCCCATCGCGATATTCCTAATGGATACACGCCAACTCTTATGTACAAGCGTTTACGCGCAAGATACGATGGTTTGGCGAACTACTACGCAGGTCCTGCTATTGAGCCTGAATTACCAGAAATGCCCAAGGATGAGAACATGATGCTTCCGCGCATGACTTTGATTGTTGGTGTTGAAGATTTACTCGTACATTCTGAGTGGTCGCGTAAAGATGGCTGGAGAACCTTTATGCGTCCTGGTTGGGATTACTTTTTGATGTACCTCTCGCAGTACTATGAGATTGTTCTGTTTTCTTCCGAGTCCATTAACTTTGCTGAAAAGATGGTTATGAAATTAGACCCTTACCACGCTTACCTTACACATGCATTTTTCCGTGAATCGACTTCTTACATTGACGGCAAAATTGTTAAGGATATCTCAAACATCAACCGTGATCTCGGAAAAGTTATCATGCTTGACGTTGATCCCGACGCGTACTCCAAGCAGCCACACAATGCTATCCCCGTCAAGAAATGGACTGGCGATAAGAACGATAGAGAGCTTGTCAAGTTGATCCCAATGTTGGAGTACATTGCTGTGAGCATGCCGAAGGACGTTCGTAAGGTTTTGCAGACGTTTGAAGGAACCGATGATTACGCTGCCGAATACCTTAGACGTGAGAAAGAGCACCGTGCAAAGATTTACAAGCGATGGGAGGAGACCAAGGGAACCACTACTCCGCTTAAATACATTGCTAAGATGTTCGGACTTTCTGCGCCTGCGAGTGACAAGCCTGTTATTTTCCAAGATGTCATTCGTCAAGACGGTATCAGAAACTACGAGAACATGAAGAAGTTCTTGGAGGAGAATGGCGAGAAGATGTTGGCTGAGGAAAAACAGAAGGAGCAAGAGCTTTTGGCGTCTCAGAACTTCACTCTCGGAACCGTTTTGCAAGGAGTAAGTAATTTTCCACTATTTTTATGATGTCGAAAGCTAATTATTATATAGGTTGTTGATCCCAGCTCAGCGCCTGGCCTGCAGCAGCCTCCGGCCGCAGCCCCTGCTTCTAAATAAGCAATGTATATCTCTATTCTAAAGTGACTACTCAAATGCAGCACAAGCTTGTATTATAACGACACACCACACAACATACAAAATACAAAAAAACCACATATTGTGTATATATATGTAAAAGAGCAACTATGAATGACATTAAAGCAAATAGGCAAAGCTATACATCTTACGCTGTAGCCTTCCACAGGTCAGCGGCTCCAATGAAACTGGAGAGAACACCAGCAGCACCGACTACACCGTCATCAATAGGAAGTAAGGAGAGACCCGAGATCGGGATCGTGCTGTCGAGGACATCGAGTGCGAACTGAGTAGATGCCTTCTTACGCTCGGCCTTGACCTTCTTGACGGCAGTGATGTCTTTCTCGGAGGCATTAGCCAATGCTTTCTCGCGCTGAGCAAGGCCGACTTGTTTGTAGACTCCAGAAGCGATTGAGAAGGTGATTCCCGCAAGCCAGAGTCTGTAGTAGAGTTTCTGAGCAAGCTGAGGGTTACGCAAAGTCACGAGCTTCGTCGAATGCGCAAGCAAAGCGGTGTCAATTGACAAGTAGACCGCGTAAGCAAGTTGGCGGCCAACAGCCGCGTAGCGAAGGAAGGCATCAGCGACTTTGTCGTCGTAGGCAACTGCCGCTGCTTTCAGATGCTGCAGAGGCTTTCCAACTCGGAGAATCTTTCTCGCGGTGGAGAAAAGAGACATGAGAGAGCGCCATTTGTCTGCCTCTTTAATTTGACCAGCGTTACGGACAAGGTACGCAGCGTAGAAGCGAGCAAAGTACTGCACAATTCTCATCAACTTGTCGCGTCCGACAGTCGAATCGAAAAATCGCAGCAAATGCGCCAAAGATGGGTGATATACGACAGCGTTCGCGACCATTGTTTACAGTTACCAATTCAAGCGTAGTGGGTAGCACAAAGACACCTCCAGCGCAGACAGAAACAACAAAAGCTGGATATCGCTGCGGCAACTGGGAAAATCCTCGGCTTTCGGGGTGCCCACTCAGTGAAATACTTGCGGAGCCGCGGCGGTCCGATGGCGGGGAAGCGGGTGCACGTGATCGTCTGCTAAGCGGTTATGTCAGCCAAATAAACACGGAGGAACCAGTTACACGCTGGAGACTACGACTTGGAGTAATTAGCTGTCTCTTTGTCATGTTTGCCTCTTGTTTTTCTGCTTTGCTGCTGCCGTTTTGCTCCGCTTTCCCTTCAGCCGGACGCTGCTCACGTGAATATTATCTATAATACATTACATAATATCGGTCACGTGCAATCTCAGAACTACTGAGAAGCATCGTGGGAACAGAGCAGCTCGTGTAAAGATCGATCCGCAACAGGCCCGCCCGTAATAGGCAAAAGAAAACAAATCGATTAGAATAAAACGTACTTAGATACCGTCTGTTTGAAATGGCGACAATTTCAGACGCACCATCGATGCCTGCGGTTCCGGATCTTGCTTTGGCGCAAGATATCTTCTTACTACAGAATGCGCCCTCCGTGCCTGTCACGCTCGCTGACGCAGCAAAGGAGAGATTGATCAAAGCTATCGATGACGGAAACAAGGCTCCGCTGTACTATTACATTCACACATCGCTTGACCTGCCGATGATACCATGGGATGAAGAAAAATACAAGACAATGGCCGCTAAGAACGAGGAAGATGTCAAGGCTCTCGAGAAGCCCATTACAGAGGCTGAAGAAGCAGGCGGTGAAATGGAGATCGCTGAGGGATGGATCAAAGTTGGTGAATTCTGGACTGGACTTGGAGATAAGGTAGCTATTGCCATACTATCACTGTGTACTTTACGAGTATCGATTAAGAGCATATTGCTGACTGTACGTAGGACAAAGCACTTTCCGCTCTACGAAAAGCCCATGATTTATCACCAGGCTTAGGATCAAAGATTGATGTTCTTTTTACAATCATTCGTGTCGGTCTTTTCTTTGATGACAAAGCTTTTGTTGGTCGCGAGCTAGAGAACGTCAGAGTGTATGTTAATTATGCCTGTTTTTAGATTATGATGTACTGACGTATGCTAGGATTATTGAGCGAGGAGGCGACTGGGATAGACGCAACAGACTAAAAACTTACGACGGTCTTTACTCCCTTTCTATTCGCAAATTTACAGAGGCCGCAGATCTTTTACTGGACAGTTTATCTACATTTACCTCCACAGAACTCTGCACCTACGAAGAGGTTGCTCAGTACGCCGTTCTTGCTGCTGGTGTTTCTCTCGGCCGTGTACCTCTCAAGACCAAAGTAATTGACTCGCCAGAAATTCTCTCTCTTATGTCAACTTGCCCCGCTCTTGAACCACTGACTACCATGACCAACTCGCTTTATCTTTGCGACTATGCCAGTTTCTTCAAGGCTCTTGTCGACGTCGATGAGTCGCTTCTGAAAGTCAACAGATATCTAGCACCTCACGCAAAGTACTACGTAAAAGAAATGCGTCGAAGAGGATACTCTCAGCTTTTGGAATCTTATCGCGCGTTGAGTTTAAAGAGCATGGCTGAGGCTTTCGGCGTCAGTGTAGAGTTCCTTGACAAGTAAGTTTAAAGTACCTGAATTCATCACATGCATTTTGTTCGTGCTGACATATCAAACAGCGATTTATCTAAATTTATTCCTCAGAAGCAAATCAACTGCGTTATTGACAGAGTCAATGGTAAGTTTAGACTTGATTGTTTGTTATCTTCATTACTAATGTCACAACTAGGCATCATCGAGACCAACAGACCTGACAACAAGAATGCGCAATACCAATTACTGGTCAAGCAAGGTGATGTACTCCTTACTCGTCTGCAAAAGTATGGCACTGCCGTGCGCATGAGCGGCTCGGAGCGCGTGGCATAGACATGCCGTCTGACGGGGTTGTAATTATCCGAAAAGTGATAGGAGTGTCAAGGAACCAGGTAGGAACCAGGTAGATTAAATGCTACATTGTGATAGTTGCCTGAGTAAATAGATAGTTGTATAATATCACGTTCTGTTAGCTTTTTCATGTAGTATATTACATTCAGGGCCAAAGCACCGGCTTGAAGTTTTGAAGCGCCAGGTTGTGAGGCCTTATCTAGTAATAATTTATCGTCTTGATGATGAACGTCATATTTTCTGAGAAGCCGGCTAAAAGTCATAAAATAATTTATAATTTGTAATAACTTATACGTAGTTTAGTACTGTTCTCGCCTGTGGCAAACCGTTTCGAATTAGAGATGACGTCTGTCAACCTCGGTTGGGAGCGTTAGCAAAAGCAGCATAAAAACCTTCGCCATAGACCTTCACCGCCTTTACACCACGCGACAATAAAAAACAATAGTGCAGTGTCTCAACGGGGACGAATAGAGTAGCAAAGTTTATGACCAATTTAAGACTTTTTCCCGACAATGGCCGGAATCTAGAAGTAAAGTCTAAATTTTGCCGACGGAGCACCGAGTAATCAACGTCTTGGTCCTGGTGTTGGCTGATTAGCGATCATATGAAAATGCATTATAATTTGCGCTTCTGCTACTTCGTCTATCATATGTAATATATTTCTTCTTGTAATTTTGGTTAATGCGTAATTGAAAATCGTACGATGGCAGGCTTACTAACCGAGTTGTTCCAACGCAAAGTATGTTACTGAGTAGAGGTCATTGTATTAAACTAACATGATTAGCATAATAATTCCCACTCTTCAACTTCTCGTGATACTCCACCATCACTGAAGCGCGGTAAACGGATACTTCCTAGGAACGGGAACCGCAGTGAAAGTGAAGATGATCGCAGTACACAGTACTCGTCGTCTTTGTCTTCCAGCGGAGAACCTACAATTGCTGATGAGCAAGTGATTAAACGAGCTTTGCAAAATGGTTCGTTCAGAAAGTATTTGAGAAAATTGGTGCTTGATGATGGTCATATTTTGCAAGTGACAAGAGAGCAATCGATGACGCCTTCTGCAGTTATGTCTCCTAATAATGAAGTTCGAAGTACAACTGGAATGCAAATTGGTACTCCTATAAGTATAGCTGATGATGAAACTGTGGTTGGACCAGAGGTGTTTGAAGAATTACAATTTGGAGAAGAAAAAAGGAAAAAGATGGAAAAAATAAAACGCATTCTACGTCTTGCGTATGGTTCGCAGACAAAAGGTCAAGATCAACGAAATGATTCCATAGATGCAAGATTGATGGAAGAAATTACATGTCAATTAAGCATTTCAATTGATGTTGAAGCTCGTACGCATAGTTTTTCAATATCTATGGATGAACTGCAATCAGCTTCTAGTATTGCTCCTTCACATGAGAATGTTCCGTCTAGAGTAGTATCGCTATCCTCTATTGACCATACTCTTGACACATCGAGCTACGACTTGCAGTCATCCTCATCAAGTCCTCCAGAAGCTTGGAGATTCTTAAACGATGGACAGTCAAAAAATCACGATCATCACTGTACATACTGTCGTACTATGAAACAAGAACTTTCATTTCTGGATTCTTTCGTTTCGAAGGTCCTTCAATATTGTGAACAATACAAAGACTCGGCATTGCCATCTTCAATAGACGAGTCATCTTCAGGAGAGACTCAATCAGAAATAGAGATGGCAGCTGTCACGTCAAAATTAGCCGTCACAAAAGCACTTGTTGAGACTGAAATGGAAAAACGTCGTGTCGCTGAAAAGTTGAAAGAACTAGAATGGCATGAATACCAAAAATATTACAGGACTGTTGAGGATAAAGTCATGCATCGTGCTATCAAAAGAGCAGAGTTGAGAATCAAAACTACTAGTGGTCCTAATGACAATCGGTTACGTGCTTTACGGGATTTAGAGAAATCGTATAATTTAGAGCCCAAACATGTTGATGGAAAGCATTCGGGACGGACGCAGCAGGCCATTGCTCATGATTTGGATCGCATAGATGATTGCGTTATCAGCTAATATCTTCGAGGACTTTAGACTTGATTATTAATGTACTATAGCAGAGTGATTTAATATATTATATTCTAATGACAACTTTTAAACCCGATATATTCAACTAATAAACGCCAGTGCAGAAATGCATTTAAAACCCTGAATTTTGAAACTCTACTCTTCATCATCTTCATCATCAGATCCTGCTTGTCCGTATAACTCTTCATCATCCGATAAACTAAGTTTTGAGTTTGAAAGACTAGTAGATTTAGTTGCACGAGTTGGATTGAGCTGCTGAAACTCGACTGTATTTTCATCGACTTCGAAATCGGCATCTTCAAAGACGCTCTTAAAACGATTATCAAGAAGTCCAGAATCTTTAGTTGCCGGTTCTTTACTTTCAGCTTCAACTTCAACTTCAGCGTCTGAATCAGCGTCGTCTGTATCTTTACCTTCTTCCAAAGCCTTAGCTCTAGCTTTCATTCTGGCCTCCCGAACAGCCTTCTTAGCTTTCTTCTCAGCAGCTTTAGCAAGTTTCTCTGCAAGACTCTTATTAACTTTGACAGCCAGCTTCGATGACGATCGAATTCTGGATTCGCGCTCTTTTTCGATCTTCTTGCGGATCTCCCGCTCTCTGTGCTCTTGGTATGCAAACGGATTGCTAATAAGCTTAGCCTGTTCGTATAGTCTGATGTCAATAAAGTAACCATGCATGTAGCTTCGCACAACATTTGTTCCAAGAAGATGCCCAAGACCCAGTGCCGCGAGTTCTTTCTTTGTAACGAACTTGTAATTATCGTAAACACTTGTGACAGGAGCCTCTTCAAGTTCTTCGGTGACGTTTTCAATGAACGAACACCATGAAGGAGCAGGGCCAATCGAAGGAATGAAATAAGTATGCATTGGCATACCTTCGTTTGCAAGGAAAAACATTCCAGTTTCAGGAACGTGAGTGACATCATTGATATCAACTGAAGGCTCAAATGATGTGAAAGGTTTGCCACCCTCGGCATCCCAAATCTTTGCAATCTTTCTATCCGCAGACAGAATTCGAGTCGTTCCACTTGATCCGTCACGCTCGGAGCTGTTTAACCAGATTAAGTTGTTGACTGGTAAACCATAACCTTGCTCTTTTCGTAGTAAAGGATTTGGGCTTCGTAAATCGTACAGAACAATTTCTCCTGTACTGGTGCCAACAGCCATCGAAAGACCGTCGTCATTAAATTTCAACGAAGTTATACCACCACCAACTCCCATGCTACTATCACGGAGATTATCGCCATTTTCCATTGATAATTGTAATAAACGTGATCGAGATCTTGGATCCCAAAATTGCACTGTATTATTCTCAAGTCCAAAACCCAAAAGTTCGTGAGCAGGGTTGATATCCAAGCAATTACAACCCGTGATTTCACTTCCTAATTCTAAGGGAGTCATAAATCTTCCTTGATCAAGATTAAGTCTATAAATCTCATTTCCTGATGCAGCAACATATAAATCACAGTTTGACTGTCGATACGAGAGCGCTCGTCCAAACTTTGGTATTCTAGTCCGCGTATGAATTCCTCCCTGCGCCTGTAATTCGATCGATCTATCGTTTTGCAAATGTACCGACTTTGTCCAGTCGTCAGACAAGATTATAAAATCAACATTTTCCGCGTCAGTATGACGAGCAAATTTCAGTGAAAGTTCTGAAAAGTCGTATACGTGAATCTGCGGCTTATAGGTTCCAGTTGCCATTGCGTATTGTCCATCCGGAGATACTTTGATCTTGTTGGACGCTTCTGAAAACTCAAAGTCTTGAAGCAATTCAATACGCGAAGAGTATTCTATATCGAATCAGTATATTACTCTCATCCTAATGAGGTTAGAATGATATATAAAAGCATACCAGCATCATTTTTAAGATCTTTCTTTCGCTTGCGAGCTACCCAATCTGGTAATGACCTCGATGTATTAGTACCGGAAATCTGGTACACCGTATGATTAGTAGAAGTTGTTGATTTTAACACCATCTTGTGCAAAAATTCTTGCTTCGCTGTGTAAAAGTGTTGAACGACAGCTGGAAGAGTTACTATCCGGTGTTGAAGTTGGGAGTTCGACAGAAATTTTTGCAGAAGTTAAAGTTACCCCTGAGTACAAACCCCGTTGTGAAACAGCGCGTGTGACAGATGGTGGGAGGTTGCAGGCATGAGTCGGCCAACCCCAGATTTCATCTCTGTCCCAGTAAAGCAGAGCAAAGTATACAATGGCAACAGTACAAACTAGCGCTGCTTCTGATGTCGCATCACCAGGGCTCTACAGTCTGACATTGGATCGACTTATGTCCTTGGTGATTGGCGACAGGGAGCTGCCAAAGAGCGAGCTGCAACCCGTCTCCAGCTCAGAGGAGCTGGACCCGGATGGAGCTCGCACCTACACGCCGCTGGAGTTGATAGATACTTTTGGATCGACCATGAATACCGCAACAGTAATTATGGGTAACAAGAAATCTAGAGGTGGTAGAAGAGTAGGTCAGCTAAGCGATTTTTTAGCGTGTATTTTGACGTGATGCGAGGTTAACATTTAAATGTGTAGCGCCAATCGGTGTATCTTTCGGATAAACCTACAAATGCGAAGATCCAAATGAAATCTTTGTAGTATGGCGCAATGGGTAGGAGTTGGTTAGGTGATATGCGTTGGATTTGCTTCTTGGGGTCTTTAGATATTTGATTTGGCTTGATTTGGCTTTAATTGGCTTCGATTTGGCTTCGATGTGGTAATTACATTAACTAAATTAGCAGTTTAAACACTAGTTTTGAATGAATTTCTTGAAAGTAAGATATAATTCACATTCCTGCAGTCATCAAATTGTTGTGCTGAAATTTCTGCTCTACTTCACTTGCAACTACAATAGATTGCTGGCAGCTTTAATCTGTAGTTGACCGAGAACCTGGTATCGGCTGTATTTTCTACGCATAGATCTAGTTATGTGATATCTTGATCTCTTCAGACTAGATTCGATTGTGAAATAAACAAGCTATAATACAAACACTCGCCATACATAAATATAGCTAGTCAGATATGCATATCTCAACACCATAAAATTTGTGGGAAATACAAAATCGATCACTTTTGTTCTTTTGGTTCATTTTATTCTCCTGCATGTACAAACTAACCAATACAGTATAAGAAGCTTCTATTATAAAGAGAATCTTCCTTCAACCTTCGTGATTTTGTGCTAGGCAGACTTCGGCTTTCTTGATGTGCTCTATTTGATAACATCCGACACCGCCAACGGGAACGGGAACGGGAACCGCCAGAGACTAATACCAAAAAAAAATGAATGAAGGAGTCTAGAAAAACGCATCAGTTTTAGTCTCATACCAAGATTCGTCACTATCCGAATCTCCATAAAAATCCTCATCTGATGAGTGCTCCGATGACTTCAGTTTTTCAAACTTCTCATCAGGTACAGCTTCCCGAGTCTCCATAGTTTTCTTTGCAGAAGTGACAATCATAGATTCTCTAGGCTCCGGCATCTCGTCATCAAAAAACTCATTCTCGTTAACCTTATACCAGTAAGGATGAAATTTTTCTTTCCCTAACGACTGATTACTTTCCATATATTTTTTGACGACGTGTGCACAAGGAATACCATATTTTTTAGTAAATGTGTGCGTGCAATTTTTATTCTTACTAAATGAAAAGCCTCGATTAAGTACCAGAGGTATTTCTGCTCCATTCTGAACGCAGTGAGGTATGAGATTATACATTTTCATTCTGAGGGCTGCGTCTGAGTATTTTAGACGATAGAGCTGCTCCTCAATGACGTTGCTAACATATTGCCACATATCGAAATGGTCAAAGAACGCTCTAATGCTATGATTCGCAAGCAATTCGCTTAGCCCTCCTGCGTTTTTACTATCTTCCAGTCCAAAAGTCAACGGGTTATTTGCATAAGCCTGCACAATATACTTTCTGTAAGGAACGAGCCAATTTGAGATACAGTAATCGAGTGCCATCGGATGACTTTTTGAATACTTTTTTTGAAAAGAGAAAAATCTTGAAAGATATTTTTCCTCAGTTGCTGACTTTATGAGTGAAGTCCATTCACGAAAAAATTCAAGCCACGGTTCATCAACCTCTTTTGATTTCTTTGCAGTCAACAAAGAAGGATTGCAATGTTTCGCAATTACATGAGCAAGGTTCTTATGAAGAATACGGACTTGTGCGTTAGGAAAACATTTTTCAACTGCTCGGAAAGCAGTTGGTTCTGCTTCGGTAAACACTATCAAGGGCTCGTTTGAAATGTACAGTGTTCTTAATTGTTGCAATGCCCACACATAGTCCTCTTCAGAATCATCAGCCAAAAAGGCGAATGCGATGCAGAACCATATATCCACATCAGTCATACCAGTCATTTCAAGAAGTGGCATTTTATACTTATTGATCTTATAAACGCACTGCAGTTTTAAAACATGTGGTCTATGCCGCAAATATTTGACTGATTTGGGGTGTGCAAAAAAGGCAGCGGTTGGATTATCATCCAAATCATGTCGCACTCGACATATGAAACCATCCAGATGTAAGTAATTGATATAACTTTTTAAATCAACTCTCTCTTCTTGCAGCATTGCCTCAAGCTCAATTTTAATATCCTTCGCGGGAATCGCGTTGTTGTAAAGTAAACCAAGCCACTCAACCAACTCGTCTATATCTCTAGGGTTCTTATAAATAAAACCATGTAATTTATCGTATTCATCATTTGTGAAATAATGTTTTGTCCTCAAGACTGTAGAGTGGTTATGTACTGCGAATGTCGGGTTGGGTCTATACATTATATTCCAGGTCTCCCCATCAGCAGATTCTTTGGCCCATAGAGAGTATTCACATCTCGTATTTCGGGAACTCCAGCGTGGGTCTCTCTCGTCTAATGCGGCCATATGGTCATCGTCGCATCGGTCGCAAGTAATTAGAAACAATTTCCGATTAGCTGCGGAATAAGGAACGTTGTTGAAATAAAACTGAAATCCTCGGGGAAGTGCCCACGCATTCAAGTCTTCGTGCAATTCCATCCATGACTCGTAAATCTTCATTGGAGGAAGATCAGGCTTTGTTGAAGGAGTCTCCGTCATCGTTGGATCATGTAGATGTACTTCTACGCCCCGTTGAACGTTTTGAAGTCTAGAAAACTTGTTCACGTGAATTAACTTGGCAAGGACCACCTGCTCGTAATATCATATGGTACGGATGAATCTGCGCATTTGATTGTGATATCAATAATCGTGGTTTGGTCATAAAGAGCTTGTGACATTAAAGCGCCATGGGAAAGGCCTGTTTACTCCAGCTTAGAAAAAGTTAGGAGTAGGCAATATAACATTTTTTTAAGTGGGCCTATTTTGCTCTCGCAGGTCACTACAGAGTTTCTAATCTAATTTCCCTTCAATAATCATCACTAAGGTAAGAGTATGGTACATATAGACCAATGCATGTATTGTCAGATAAACCAATGCACGTTTAAATGATGTTCTTTAACTGAGGTAACAGAATACTCAACATGATCTCATCTATAATCTACACCTCAATTTCTCGAGTACAAGCTATGAAAAAATGACGATAGCAATCTAATTACAGTACGTCACAGCCGGCGATTATTTCGTTGTTTTAATAGCTTTAATAATTATGGTATGTAAATACAAACGGCTGTCCAAAAATTTATTTCGAACTGCTGCTTCACCGGACATCATGACCGTAATGTTCTTTACCAAGTAAACTTTATGCGTGGTTTTCTTTAGGAAGCTCTATTTGACAGGTACTCTCATACAATGCTGTATCAACGTATTAATTGTTCAGTTCTGATCACTTATTTTCGTCCTGAACAGCCGCGTACCAGGAGTTGGTTTTAAACTTTTTTCCCATTGACTTTAGATAAAGGGATAAACTTAGTAAGCGAGTAATTACCCCACATCCTGCCAGAATGAAATTTAAGAATAGCAGATATTTTGAGCTGGCACAGAAACAGCAATTGCGCACTCAATTCTTTGCTAAAATTGCAGCGAGCTCTGATCTTGCTAATTATGGAACGTATGCTACATATGAGATTCAACCGCTGTTTTCAATCAGCACTGCGAATGTCCGCAGTTGCGCGGTTCTCGACTACGGTCGGGCGTCGTCAAGGTGGTGTTCCGTATATCATGACGCATGATAAAATCGAGAAACCTGAAAGTACAAAGATGTTTATTGATAATAAGCAAGTTGAAAGTAAAGCCACCACCTGGATCGATTTACATGATCCGGTAAGTATCAATTGTTAAATTTGGCGACTATGGAATCAATTTTGATAAGGAACTTTATCTAGGCCACGAACAACGTCGTAACCCGCGTTCCTCAATCAACACCAGAGGAATTGCTTGCTGCTGTTGATTCAGCGGAAAAAGCGTTTAAAACATGGCGTCGAACAACTCTTTTAACTCGTCAACAGATCATGTTTAAATTTGTGCAGCTTATCCGTCGCGATTGGGATCGGCTTGCAGCTAGCATTACCCTCGAACAGGGGAAGACATTTGCTGATGCGAAAGGAGACGTTCTTCGTGGATTACAAGTAGCTGAGACAGCTTGTGGTATCGTAAGTCTTAGCACTTCATACTTTTCAAGCATTGGCAGTTTTTGACAGTTATAGACCTCACAATTGACTGGTGAACTTCTTGAGGTCTCCACTGATATGGAGACGCGTAGCTATCGAGAGCCATTGGTGAGTTTTCCAGAAGTCTTTTGCACGAATAATTAGCTGAATTCGTAGGGCGTGGTTGCTGCTATCTGTCCATTTAACTTTCCTGCAATGATTCCTTTGTGGTGTCTTCCCCCTGCCATTATTACGGGAAATACTGTTGTCATGAAGCCTTCGGAGAGAGAGTAAGTCTCTGATACAAATTACAAAGGCCATTTACTTACACAATTCTAGTCCTGGTGCTGCTCTTATCATTGCGGAACTTGCAAAGGAAGCTGGCGTTCCTGACGGTGTTTTTAATATCGTGCATGGCAGCGCACCCACTGTCGACTTTATCCTCGATGAGCCCCGCATCAAAGCGATTTCCTTCGTAGGAAGTGACAAGGCCGGTGCGTACATTTATAGTCGAGGAACTGCAAATGGCAAGCGCGTTCAAGCCAACCTTGGTGCGAAGAACCATGCTATTATTATGCCAGATGCGAATAAAACTCAAGCCTTGAATGCTATTGTTGGTGCTGCTTTCGGTGCTGCAGGACAGCGCTGTATGGCAGTTTCAGTACTGGTAACTGTTGGAAAAACCAAAGAGTGGATAGCTGATTTGATTGAGAAAGCTAGACAGCTCAAAGTCACTGGAGGATTTGAGCCTGATGCTGATTTGGGACCTGTTATCTCTCCTCAGTCAAAGGAACGCATTGAAGGATTGATTCAATCTGCTGCTGATGACGGTTGTGACATTGTGCTTGACGGTCGTGGATATAAGCCAGAGAAGTATCCCAATGGAAATTTCGTTGGACCTACCATCATCACTGGAGCGAAACCCGGAATGGCTTGCTACGAACAGGAGATTTTCGGACCAGTTTTGACCGTTGTCAATGTTGACACTTTGGACGAAGCTATTACACTTGTTAATAACAACAAGTACGGAAATGGGGTTGCAATCTTCACACAATCCGGCCCTGTAGCTGCAAAGTTCCAGCGCGAGATTGAGGCAGGACAAGTTGGAATTAATGTACCTATTCCAGTACCTTTACCTATGTTTTCATTCACAGGTAACAAAGGTTCAATCTTAGGAGACTTGAACTTTTATGGAAAAGCAGGACTGCATTTCTACACTCAGATGAAGACTGTGACTGCGTTGTGGAAGAGTGACGACGCCGTTTTGGCAGAGAAAGCGAGTGTTAACATGCCGACGCAGAGCTAAATCTGTTGAAATACTTTGAGCACTGTTGTCATTGGAGAGTTTGATAAGAACGAAAAAAACTGGAATGCTTGCATCAAAAATAAAATCGAAAATGTATCTATTAACCTCATAAAACCATTAATCTAATAGCGCCTATGTACCTCACATATTCCACACAATATAACCTATTTACTACCGAAACCAAATCTTTATATATACTCTATAAACATGTATGTAATGATTTATCGTAACAGCGAAACAATCTTTTGAGCCAAGTCTGATACAGATTTTAAGACATTAGCTTGATTAATATTGACAGATACATCAACAGGCTTATCTGACACGCTCTGAGAGTTTGAATGCGAATGTTCCTCAATACGCGCAACCATGGTATTGCTTGTCATTATCGAATCAGAAGTATGAGCGGGTATTATAATATAATCGTTTTCAGTGTCGTACCGTAAGCCAGAAAAATTTGGCTTTGCTGTTTTCGGAACCACTGGCGATTCATGTTGAATACTCTGCTCGGGTGTTGAAGCGATTTCTTTGCTGCCAATAACAGCTGGATCAAAATCCACTATTTTCAGAGCTGGAACATCCTCAGGAGATAGTTTGGCAACTATAGCACGCAGTTGGGCAACTTCAGATTTTAAGGTTGCGATGTCATCTGCTGTAGTTTCGTGCCGTGTTGTTGCCTTTCTGCTTGCTCTGACTGATTCAAAAATAACCACACCGGCCGCAACAGCACTATTTCACAATTAGCTCATCTTTTAGTGATCACTAAAAACAGAATTGTGCGTACAAAATCAAAGACTCTGATAAAAAATTCGCACCCATTTCAATAGCTTTCGCATCATTTAAAGGGCGCACTTTTGCAGTTCCTGCGTCGCCCATCAAGCTTCTCCGTAAACGCACATCTGTAGAATGTAGCACCTGGGCAACACCAATACATGCTTGACGAAATGGCCCATGTACTTTTGCACGCGCTTTCACGTGGTTCTAATTGAAACTTGGTAAGCTAGATTATTATATAATAAAAAAGTAAGAAGAGCGTACAGCAAGAGGCTTAGCTATAGTACGAACTACCAATGCGCCAATTTTCAATGCAATCGTGGACATTTTCTAATATATCAACCTCAAGACTGTCTGAAGATGCTGATGTATGAATGATGACTACTTTGATCCGATGGTTATACAGCCTCTGTTGAGATAAAAACAGAATATCTTTTACTTCAAAGATACATAATCCGTCTCTCAACCAATTTCAAAAAAAGTTCGGCAAGTTCAAATGCTAAATCTGTGCGAATAGCTGGTTCCGCTTAGGCCGACACCGCCACGGATTCGTGTTCTCGAGGCGGCTCGAAGACTGACGAGCCAAATTAGAGAACTACATTTTGCGCCGCATAGCTGTGTTTTCAAAACTGCTTTTTAATTTCAAGCATAGTTTCTAAAAAGAGGGTAAGTTTTCAAAACTGCTTTTTAATTTCAAGCATAGTTTCTAAAAAGAGGGTAACTTAAACGTGAACCAATGGCGTGCCGATATCATGTAAAGCGAGTGCGTTTGTTGGGCACCATATTAACAATATAACGCAGTGCACCACACTACTACTATTTTGGTGCAAAAACCTATCCGAGCAGCAACTAAGTTTCCCGCTGTTTTCAGCAGTGCGCCTCGAAGCCCGAGCCCACAAGTCCCTTCTTTTCTTCTCCGTCCTTTCACCTTTTTCCACGTCCTCACTCGCCTCTCCGCTCAATTCGTCGGTTCCGAGTCCGAAGATACTAAAAATGTCCTTTTTGAGAACTAGTGTGCGTCCCGCTGCGCAGGCCGTCAAGGCCGCGTCCGCCAGGTTAGTGTGCCTTCCGAATTGTCGTGGGTTTTTTTCTTCTTTCCGGGTCGAGTCGGGTGGTTGATTGTGCGTGGTTGATACGGTACTTTGAGATCTGCTGTGTTTCTGGGTAAAACGAGGTGCTGGAATTGTGCTTTTCTGTGTGATTTGGAGCTGGATTCGAAGGATTATAGATATCGGGGCTAAAAGAACAATGACGCAAATTCTACTGAAGACATCAGTCGACCCAGCACAATATCATTCACCATGCAGTCAATATCCATTATCTCTGTGTGATTTTTCAAGAAGAAGAAACACTCGCAAACAGATACTAGGAATCAGGTGTGCTAATGAGAATTCTAGATCGGTCGTTGCGTCCAACAACTACGCTACCCTCCGTGAAATCGAGATGCGTCTCAAATCGATTAAGAACATCGAGAAGATCACCAACACCATGAAGATCGTCGCCTCCACTAAGCTCTCGCGTGCCCAGCGTGCTATGCAGGACGGCCGTGTCTACGGTACCACCTCCGACGAGCTTTTCAAGAACGCCGAGGCCAAGGTTCCTGAGGAGGGAAAGAAGCTCATCATTGTTTCTTCCTCCGACAAGGGTCTTTGCGGTGGTATCCACTCCCAGATCTCCAAGGCCGTTCGTGCTCGTCTCGCTTCTGAGCCCGATGCCGACCTCGTTGTCATGGGTGAGAAGGCCAAGATCCAGCTTGCCCGTACTTACGGTAAGAACATTGTCCTTTCCTTCAACAACATTGGAAAGGAGGTTCCCACTTTCTACGAGGCTCTCCTCATCACCGACCAGATCAAGTCTCTCGGAACTAAGTACGACAAGATCGAGATCTTCTACAACCAGTTCAAGTCCGGTATCTCCTACGAGCCCATTGGTGTCCCCGCCTTCACTGAGCAGGAGCTCAAGACCTCTCCTAACTTCTCTGCCTACGACATTGAGGAGGACCTTGCTGATGACCTTACCGAGTTCTCTCTCGCTAACGCCATCTACTGGGCTCTTGCCGAGGGTTACGCTTGCGAGCAGTCCGCCAGACGATCGGCTATGGACAACGCTTCCAAGAACGCTGGTGACATGATCGGAAGATACTCCATTCTTTACAACCGTACCCGACAGGCTGTCATTACCAACGAGCTTGTCGATATTATTACTGGTGCTTCTTCTTTGGAGTAAGAGTAGAATGGTTGGTTTTTATGTACTTGCTTTGTTTAGATGTAGAGCATGTATTTTGTCAAGCATGTTATTAAAATCGGATACTAGAGTATTTTAGTCTTCGAATTGGAATAAACAATTAAGAAAATTTATCGTAGTGATACAATAAGCGCTTTCAATGCCAAAAGCAGTGCACACGTCATGATTTAAATGTTTATAATCTTCATTTACATAATTGACATTTATTTATAATTACATTAGTCATTTACTTGAATATAAGACGTTTACTCCTCGGGGCCGTACTTCAAAGGCTCAGCAGGCTCAACCCAGGGGTTAACCTTCTTGAAGTCTGTAACTGAGTTAGCATCGGATCGCATAATCATGACAAACTACGGGAACTTACGGTTGGCAATCTCCTCACGGGTAGCAACGCAAACGCCCTCCTTCTGTTTGATGTAGTCCATGAACTTGACCAAAGCCTGGAAACGACCAGGCTTACCAACGACACGAGTGTGTAAAGCGACGGTCATCATCTTAGGAACACCAAGCTCGCATCCCTCCTCGTAGAGAGTGTCGAAAGCGTACTGGAGGTGAGAGTAGAAGTCATCGGTAGATGACCAACCAGTAGGCATGTGGAAACGAGCGTCATTACAGTCGTAAGAGTAAGGGATCATAAGAATAGCATCCTTGGTGCGGGGAACGGGAGTCCAGTATGGTAAATCGTCAGCGTAGGCATCAGCGATCCAGAGAAGAGGGGCGTTAAGCTCCTGATGGACATCGTAGACCAGGCGACGAGAATGCTGGGAGCATCGGGCGTAGTACCATCCCTTGGGGTATTCGCCGGTAGTCTCCTTCAAAGACTCCATGTTCTTGATGATGAGAGCCTTCTCCTCCTCGGGAGTGCATTTGGAGTAATCCCACCAGCGGTAGCAGTGCGAGGCGATTTCGTGACCGTCACGCTTGATGGCAGCAGGCACATCGGGAAGAAGCTCGAAAGCTTTTCCAACGGCGAAGGTAGTGAACTTGTAATTGTGCTTCTTGAACAGGCGAAGTAGACGCCAGACACCAGCACGAGAACCGTACTCGAAATCAGACTCGCAATCGTACGAACGAAGACCAACTTTAGGGACGTAAGGCAATTCCCAAATGTACTGCTCAGAAGCGGGGTCACCGTTCTCAATTGAGCACTCAGCACCTTCCTCGTAGTTTACAACAAAGTTGATGATGATCTTGGGATCGCCTGGCCATTTGAAGTTGGGCGGGTTCTCTCCGTATCCTCGGAACTCACGAGGAAAGTCGTAGTAGTTGGGTTTGTAGTTACTGGTAGCCATTGCGCCTGTCTTTGATGTCAATCACTAGTCAATGGCTTCTATGAAAGCAATTGCTACTTACAAGTCTGCTCCTACTCGTTTATAGTTATGTTCAAAAAGAATATAAGAGAAGCAAGGTCGACAAATCAGACCGGCCGCCGTCCTCCGGCCGCAGTGGCTTATCAGTCTCATTGTGCACAGTGTGGCAATAAAGTTTTCCCGTCTTTCAACCCGCAAACGAGTCATTCCGCTGCCATCTCTTGATTTCTAAGCAGTCACTGTTCTGCAACAATTCTGTAACTAATAAGATTACACATAGCTATTTTGATTATTGATTTTGACATTGAATGAGCCAATTGGAATCAAGTGTAGTTCCGCTAGCAACCAATGAAATCGAAACGAAAATTAGTTCGCCCACCAGATAAGAAGTCACGTGTATACGCAAGGACCCGCTGATTACCAGCAGCTATTACGCGCGAGTACTATCGATTGACCGGATATTGGATATCGCCCGAATAGTGAGTGGAGAAATCAGATGTACGGTTGGTAATGACGTGATAATGCTTTTTTTTCGATCAGTCTCCTCTAATATTCTCATTGTATCAATTCCTTGTGATGTGAGTTGCACGATGACACCACATCGTAGTGAGGTTTGCGATTTCATTACCAGACGCATCCTCAGCCAAGGCAGCTAGCTGAATTGTTTCTACTTCCATCCATTTTTTAACATATTTTTTGCTGTCAATGCAAATCATTGTACTATAGTAAGTTTTTTTAAAAGACAAGAAAAACTATTGCTTCATCTAAAAGTGATACACTACTTGGCCGTAGTTAGTCAAGCTTGTCTGACCCATGCGCTTCATGTCTGCTGTTTGGCAATCAGGCAGATCTTTTTCATAATAGCCTTTACTATTTTAGAAAATGTATTTTACTAGGTCTGAGTGATTGTATCAATTTTTGTTGCCTGTTTTGTGTTATATTGTAGCCGATCATAACCTAATGGCAAATTAGTTGAAGAACTGGTGGATTACTGATGCTTTTACCAACTAATATGACATTCCCGGCTCAAACATTATCAAAGTAGCCAAAGTGAGACAAGTCTGAGGTTGTGCATACACTCTCAAGACCGGTTAAGGTGATCACAACCGAGTGGCATGCAAATCAGTTTTAAGGCAATTAAAGACAAGCTCGTTCGTAGCTACTACTGCTTGCCGAATAATCATATCGTACTTCTCGTAGTGTTGGCATGGATAAAACTTCATCGTAACAACAATGAGCTTGATAAAGGTAACAGTAAGAATCAAATGCAAATTAAAATTGCGACTTAGTTTAAGCGAAGCAATAACTCATTTTGCTAATCAAATTATTGTAGTGCTAGACGAGCCATATTGAACAGATTTTGCTACTAGCTTTCTGGGTGGAGACTTCTACACTTTTGTATTTCGGAAATGAGCGTAAGCTGGATTTTAGTTGTTATTCTATTCAAATCAATCGATATGAACTACACAGCTTTTTAAGAAATATAAGTTTTCCTTATCTTGAAAATTCGAGAATGTTTTCTAAAGAGAAAGCTGATCTACTTCTACTGCATTTTACACGTAATAATCTTGATCTTCTTATTTTTTATTTTTGATTCCAAAGGCAACATCAAAAAATATGCACAGCGAGACCTGGTTTTTTAGAAGCCATGCTAGATTTATTTGACTCGCAGTAGGCCACAATTAATTCTATCAATTTGCGTTTTAACTCATAGAAATAGGCAATCTTAGTTATATGAACAGGCTCCTTTCCATCGACAGGGTCAGTTCTCTTTACCTTCCTACTTTTTTGCGTCAAAATGTTATCACCAATCATGAGTGGATTTCACAAAGCAACTACTTTTTTTATTATACAATTATCAAGAGTTAAATTCCATGGCTGAAGATTAACTTTAGTAAAGAGGCTCCATTAGACTTTCATTTTTTTTCCAATTTAATAGAACCTAATTAGCCGATTTGATTTTTTAAATTCAACAAATGTCTAGGTAAAAACTTTCCATATGAAAATGAACAGGATCAAAGAAAGCAATTAGAAAGAAAACCTAAAAAATTATTGCTAAATGAAATACTTGCCACGCTCTTAATACCAAAATGGACAATTTGAATTTACCATCTTCGCAACGATAATCCTAAAAGCGAACAGTTCTATAAAGTTCAAAAGCGCCATAACTTTGTAAGCATCTTCGCCTCTTACAAACTTAGCCTACGTAACTTTAACAGCTTAATTCTAAAGAGTTACAAATAACCATATAAAGTGGAAGTTAAACGATAGATTTGACAAAGATCGAACACTCAACGCATAAACAAAATAGAGAAACGAATACATGTAAACTACCCTTAAAAATCATAACTAGACAAACTAGACAAAAAAGAACACGATAGAAATTCCAGAGACTGAAGTGATAACATCAAAAAAATACAAATTAAAATACTCGCAACCCATAAAATATAAGAAACTGGTCATCAAAGCTTCAATAAGCAACAGTAAATCATAACAAAATGTAGCGACGTAGCAGCTAAACTGGCAGCCGAAAAAATAACAAGCAACTGGCCACTTAAACAGACACACCACGTGAAAGTGAAGCACTGACTGAGCTTTCCACTACAACCGGAGCCGGAGGACCTAAGGTGTCTTTTTGTACAATTGTCGAGTCAGTATCAGTAGATCCAGCGAGAGACGACAATTGAGGTTCAAAAGAATCCGTAAAGGAAAGAGACGCACCAGAAAATAATGAAAGTAGTTTTTGGCCTACTGAGGGCTCTAGCTCAGTACCATCTCTGGCAATTTTTACATCACGATTTTGATTCCAAGAGTTCTTAAGCCCTTTAGTTTTGTAAAATGGAACTCGAGTTGTTGATAACCACTCAACCTTGAATGAGGTACCCCATACATTTTTCGTTGATTCAGTGTCGGTCTCGTTGTTGACTGTGCTTTCGATAGGTGGATCTGCGGATATGGGAGTCGAAGGCTCAGATAAAACTTCCCAAAAAATCGTTCCACGAGCAGAGTCATCAATAATGCGACCCGCAGGTGCGGAGCCGGTAGCAGGAGTGAATGTCGTGCGGGGAAGGTCTACATCCGTCATTGAAATGTCACCTTCTGAAGAATGTCTGGGCGCCGCAGGTGTCGACGGTTCAGGAGAGGATTGCGATTCATCATCTTCAGATGTGGGAGTAGGTAAAGGTTGAGCAGCAGTTTCAGATTCTGCATCAGTGCCTGAAAGGATTGGACCTGCCATGCGTGCATAACCATAGTACTCGCCAGACTTATTGGCAGAAAAGAAAAGGTAAACATTATCAGATGTGCGATAAGCACGATTAAGAATTTGTTCATTGTGAGCCTGGGTAGCCCAGAAACCAGTTCGAACAGAGAGATCAAGATCTTCAATTGTTAAAGATTTGAGAATGAAGAAAGACTCTGATCTGCGCGGCGAGTCTGGTTCTGGTGATAAATTTTCAGGATTTGGAAGGTTAGATTCTGGCCCCAACAATGTATCATGAGATGAAGGAGCAGTGCGGTCAGCAAGGGACCCACGTTGCATACGAGCAACAAGCTTTGTACCATTTAATATCCCCCCAGATCTCTTAAATCTCTCAAGAGCGTCACGCATAGCTTCGTCAGAGGCGTAATTGACAAATGCACAGTTTGATTTAGAGATGAGAAAGACAGACTCTATAGCAGGAGCAGCGAACATATCGCGAAGGTCAAGGACCGTTGTGACAAGAGGAAGATTACCCACCCAAAGAGCATGACCTGATTGCTTTGGTTTGCGAGGAGGACCTCGAGGAAGCATGAGCGAAAACGAAGACGAAGCACCAGAAGCAGAAGAGATAGAAGCAGAAGAGACTGTTGAAATTGAACTGGGGTGATTACGATGGTGGTGGTGATGGTGATGATGAAGATGAGCCTGGGGATGAGGAGGGGGGTGTAGAGGAAGAGGAAGAAGAGGGGAGTAGTAAGGAGGTGCATAAGTAAAAAGCTGGGGCTGTCGCGGGAGATGCATCTGAGCATCGACTGTGGGAAGGTATAAAGGAGATGGTGCATTGTTAGACGAAAGAGCAAAGGCTGACTGATCGGGGGCGGTAGATGCTCGACGAGGGAATCGAGTAGGTGGTTGGTGCTGATGGTGAATACGAGGAGTAGCTAGATGGGATGCTTGACCAGTCATGATGGGCATAGCTGGAGAAGATCGAGGAGAAGGCTGCTGCGACGGTGCATGAAGAGGAAGAATTGACGAAGCAGGTGCCGCAGAAGGACCCGGACCACCGGGAAATGGTGAGTAAGGATAAGCGTATTGATGTGGAAGTGCGCGTGGATAGTCTGGAGGGTACATCTGGGGAAAGTAGGAGTAGCTGACAGGAGAGACAGGCACGTGCTTCTGTGACTGTGCTGAGGCCTGCTGAGGGAGATGGAGCTGCTGAGGCGGCTGTTGCTGCAGCAGCTGTGCAGGGTGCGGTGGGTGATGACTTTGAGCCGGACCGTAGACTGCACCCGGTGGCACAGGACCGGCTGAGCCAGCAGCGGGCGTTGCAGCAGCAGCCGTTGCCGCCGCTTTTCCTGGTGCCTGTGAAAATTCTGCCATTGCACAAAAAAACGCTGCTGATTAGGCGGAATTACCGCTGCCCGGACCAATCACAAGCAGGTCCAAAAATAAAACACTTGAAGAGAAAAATAACCCAAGAATTAAGCGGTGAAAAGAAAGAAAATGGAAACAAAAGCACGCGAAATAGGGACGGGGAAGAGGAGGAAAAAAATGAGGAGCGGTGCGAAGTGCGTCCGGGCGCGCCCCAAACGGGTGTGTGCGCAACCTGTGCGGCGCGCGGGCGGAGGTGTGCCTTATCGCTTTGGCGCACGCCCGCAGCCTGAGAAGAGCAAGTACAAAAAATCGGAAGTTTTTTGAAAAAAAAATCAAATTTGATTTTACTTTTATTGGCTGTAATTGAATATGGCAACAATTGTCAGTATGGTCAGATTAAGCTAGTATGCGAGGAAAGCCAGGTTTAGTAGCTTAGCGAGAGAGCCACGCACAGGCCGCACAAGCCGCCGCCCATCGCTCATTTTCACGAGGCTTTTGCGTTTATTAAAATTAGTCAATTGCATTTCTTTTACTCGGAATAATACAGCTACGCAATTGCATTCAGCAGATAGATGTTCAAAGCCGGTTTAATGTTGCAGTACTTTTGGAAATCGTTATCGTCCGCGCTCGTGTCTGTTCCTTACCAGTTCCAAGGCGCTTTTCCACGTGACTACAGCCTCGCTTATCGCGTCCCTTTCTCTCACTGTTTTTCCTGGCCACGTGCCAATTTGCGGGTCTCTGTACTGATTGTATACATACTGACTCAAGGTCCAGAAATTCCTCGTTTCTCAGCTTATTGAAGTCTAAAATATCGGTTGTTTGTCATTCGAGTGCCGCGAAGAGACGCCATTGTTGCGTTTTTTATGCAGTCCGGGATCGCAGACTGAGCATTACGCCCCACGTCACAACGAACGTTGGCAAACTCACGCAGTTTTGACCCTTTGCACCGCTCACTGCGTATTACCCTTACCCGATTCACTGGTGTGTTTAGGGACTTACAACATAGGGTTATATGGATTGAACTCAGGGTTACTATATATATATATATATTTACTAGTTAGTCTATTATTTGTTTTAGTACCGTTTATTGTATACCTAAATAACCTGTATTTGCTAGATTTACCCATTGTCTGGTCGTCATTGATAAGTTAATTCCAGTAACTCTATCTACCTTAGAATGAAGGAACACGAGACGCATGAAACACATTACGATTGTAACTGATATATGACCTTATCCAATCCTCTATTCGCTTTTTCAAAAGCGAACAGAATGAGAATGGCCTGGCCGACAATTAAAACTCTAAGAGTAATAAAAAATCTTGTTGAACCCTAATACGGTTCAGAACCCTATAAAACTTACCCGGCGCTTAAAACGCACGCTTCCGATTTCCACTCCGGGTCCCGTCGCAATCACCGAAAATCCCGCCGCTGGCGTCACAATTTGCTGCTGCCGCTCTTGTCTGTGCTTTGCTTTCAATCTCCGGCCGGCTACCTTCAACCGGCCTTATTGTTGTGTTGATCCCCTTGAGGTATTATGAACACGTCGTGCTTCGCTCATTAGGCTTCTGTCTGTTCGAGTGTATGAAGTTTCATCCTCTGCATTACATTGTTGGACGTATATCTCATTGTATTTCAGAAGTTCTCAGAGGGCCAGAGAGCGATTCTCGCTCTATCTTATGTACAGGTCGAATTATCGTAAAACCAAAGAAAACAACGTCATATTGTCCGCTCACTGACCACATACAACGCGTTTCATCACTCTACATCGGCACATCCTTTTTGCAAAAAAAAATTTTGCAATCGTCTCAATGAAGTGATTGCCACAAACCATCCGAGTTAATGATAAGTGATTATATGGCGGTTATCAGCAGTAAATTTTTTTCTCGACGAGCTCGGCTTACTTGTCTACGCTGCACGCGCTTCAAACTCCTACGACTCCGGGCGTCTGCAAAGTCGTGCTATCCACAAACTATTCGCATCTTGACCACATCTGCGAGAGAATTAGTCGAAGTGGCAAGCTTCAACCCTAGAGAAAAGCAGAATGTGTACCGCCCTAAATTTAACTGCAAATCACAACCTTATTCCAAGACACAACGTTACTGGCTGTACCCCCTTGTCGTCTGCCATTTAACTTTCTCTCTTGCTAGCCTTTATAAAACCTTGTACAGTCGTCGTATTTTAATTTTATTTATCCATTTCCGCCAGTTTGGATTTCCGTCGTCTGTTATGTAAGCCCCCGCAGTACTTTCCCGTTGCTCAGTACACCAGGACTTTGTCGGTTTTATGTTTCAGATATTATTGTCAGGCATTTCTGAGTTGTGTTTCGTGCAAAAGAATAAATACGGCTCTTCTCATAAAGAAAAGGTTTTATAAGTGGAAAGTAATTTTTGGTTGTATTGATTTGTACAGTAAAATCCATCTTGACAGTTTAAATAGCCGTCGCTTCATGCGTATGTACCCCAGATCATAATTTCCTCAGGCATTATTCTAGCCCTCAGAACCAATATCACGACTGTTACAGAACTACTCCGCACTACGATTTAAACTGCCTGAAAAGGCTCTCGTCACCCGTTCGCTTCTCTCAGAGTGATGCATGACATATTTAGCGAACCCTTCAGGTACCGTAAATTGTTCCCCCAAACCACTGTGGTATTCAATTCGTCATATCTTAATTTGACATGGAATTTGACTTGTATTATCAAATTCATAGAGCAGTCTGTACATAATTGCAATAAATGCATCATGCAATACCAGTCAAAGCTGAGCTCCGTAAACTTTACGCGATCCCCCACTGCTTCGCTTCATCGGAATTCCCAATGCGGGCTCGCCTCGGCACTGTAAATCCTTGGCCCCACCTTTTATTCAGTAAGTATTTTGCGAAATTATTCTAAACAAATTTGTAATTCTATGTAAACATGTAATTTAGAAGGAACAGAAGTGTGTAACATTCGAAATACGTATTATGGCTATATCCACATTATTGATGATTATTTTTAAACTCCGATCGGATCGTGGGGTTGACACTCGTTAGTCACTGTCGTGACAAAGAGTTCCGAATTCTGCCCGTTGCTCTGCAGGCTCTTTACCGAGCCTGGCTTCCGACTCGCGATCTTCTATAAACCCCATCAAACCGTGAATGAACTGACGCCAACCTGAACCAGATATTTTTTTATAATGCCGGTTTACCTTATTCACGATAATTTGTTTAACGGCAAAGGCCGGGTTCGTGTTTTCACCCGCATATCTTCCGTGTTCCCCCGCCTTTTTTTTCATTTCGTTTACGCTTGCACTCACCCGCGCTCTTCCAACTTCGCAACTACTGCCTGCAATTTGGTTGAGCTATCTCGATAGAAACAACGTAAACCAATGCAAATTTTGTACATTCGAAATATTTTAGCCGTAATATAACCCTTACCGCTTGGCAGTGTGAACAACTTACATTTTCAAGCTTTCCGAGTCTATCCCGAACAGCACTAGCTCTAAACTTAATTATGTGACTTAGATCACAAGTATCTATTGCGGGGCGTGCACGCTCCCAGTTTTATCCCAAATGTTGTAACAACTGCGGCGCGCGGCGTCACCCCCTCTGTAACACAATTTCTTACTATGACGCTTGGTACATCAAAGTTATTTTTTTCATACGCTTTGGTTCGCCGGTTCATTACAAAGTGGCGGGCGGTAGTGGGATGAACACCGTTGCCGCGTTAGTTTGTTCAAAGTACTCCTGAGAAATGGAAGCCAAAAAAAATTAGAATTGTATATAAACCTCTGTTCTTCCCCGGACGCCATGGTCTTTCTCCGACCCCAGTCAAGAACCTCTTCCAATCCTGTGATCTTTCTGTTACACATCCTACACAAAGATCATCATGGGTTTCAAGATTTATAAAATAGCAGACCACTACCATACGAAGAAGTTGCTTATGGCGTAAGTACAGTATTTGGCGATGACCTGCAGATGAATGCTAACCTCACCAGACTTAACCTCGTCGCAGGTGTGTCTATCTTCTTCTTCGGTTATGACCAGGGTATGATGGCCGGTGTTAACAACTCACCGCACTACGCAACACGAATGCATTTCGGCTACGGTAACGACGAAGGTGGAGTCGTTGTCACCAACTCTACTCGTCAGGGTGGAATTGTCGCCATTTACTATTTCGGAACTCTTCTCGGTGCTATTGCTGGTGGTTATCTCGGAGATAAACTTGGCCGTATTAAGAGTATTGCTGTTGGTGCTGCTTGGGCTATTTTGGGTGCCTCACTTCAATGTTCTGCCATGAATGTCGCTTGGATGTGCTGTGCTCGCGTGATCAACGGTGTTGGAACTGGTATTCTCAATGCTGTCGTTCCTGTATACTCTGCTGAGACTGCCGAATACAAGTCTCGTGGTATGTTCATTGCCTTTGAGTTCACACTCAACATCTTTGGTGTCGTTGTTGCGTACTGGTTAGAATATGGTCTTTCATACGTCAAGTCAGGTTACTCTGATGTTCGTTGGCGTTTACCTATTGGATTTCAAATTGCTCCTCTGATTTTGCTCTTCTTGGCAATTTGGGTCTTCCCTGAATCTCCTCGATGGCTTATTAAGAACGGTCAGCGCGAAGAAGCTCGTTACATCCTCGAGCGCCTAAGAGGTACTGAGACTAACGAAGCTGAGGAGGAGTACAACGACATTTGCCATATTATTGAATTGGAGAACGAGAACTCTAAGCTTAACTCCTACTGGAATATGTTTTGGGGAATTGGTTCTGGTGACCTTCATCTTGGCCGACGTGTCCAGCTTGTTGTTTGGCTTCAAATTTTGCAGGAATGGATTGGAATTGCTGGTATCACCGTTTACGCACCTACTATTTTTGCAAATGCTGGATTTGATACAAACAAGTCAAACTGGCTTTCCGGTCTCAACAATATTTTCTACATGTTTGCGACTATCCTGAACGCGTTCACTGTCGATAGATTTGGTCGAAGAATGACTCTTTACTGGGGTGCCATCGCGCAAGGTATTGCTATGTTCTTAGCTGGTGGATTTTCACGTGCTCAGATTAACTACCCTGACAACACTTCGTGGGGTGCTGCTTCTGGTGCTTTTATTTTCATCTACACTTCTGTCTTTGGTGCTACTTGGTTAGTTGTCCCATGGCTTTACCCTACTGAAGTTTTCCCTCTGCAAGTTCGTGCTCGTGGTAACGCTTTTGGTGTTATCGGATGGTCTATTGGAAACGGATGGCTTACTCTTCTTTGCCCCATTATGTTTGACCACATTGGTGAAAAGACTCTTTACATTTTTGGTGTTTTCAACGTCGTTTCACTGCCAATTGTCTACTGTCTTTACCCCGAAACTGCACAACGTACTCTCGAAGAAGTCGACTTCCTCTTCGCTGCCAAGACACCATGGGCTTGGGACGCAGAGAAGGAGTTCAAGAGACTTTCAGACGAAGACAGAGTTGCTCGTGTTCACAACGGAGTTGACGGTTCTAAGGCTCATGAGTTGGATCAGCTTGAGAACATGGTTGACGGTTCTGGAAGCTCATCAAACAGTCAATCCGCTAGTGTTGTGGACGCGACTGGAAAGAATTAGAGAAAGTTTTTCTAGATTGCGTTTGTTTTTTCCTTGTTTTTTTGTTTGCCTATTTATGGGGGTAAATGGTTACCAGGTTTTTAGAAGACCAGACCTGTAAAAATCATAATTAATGAGTTACAATAATAATGACTTTGTAGCAATTAGTAGTTTTCTCGATTGCGGAGCAAGTCGCGTGAGTCAAGGTTGAAACAGTACCGAATTAAGCAAATGCCAAATATTCCAATATAGCCAGTATAGAATTAAGCTTTTGTTAGAGTTTAGATCATACCAAGGGCTCTAAAGACGCGCAAGTCATATAATCCTCTGCAGGAAGAATAACAAACTAATGATGTTTGAACCTTAGTTTATTAAGATGTTGATTAGTAGATATCATGATTTCAGTTGGAAGAAAGGTATGTGTGTGCTGAAAATGGATGTAGTTGAGTTTGACGAAAGTAAGCGACCTACGCGACGCGTTTTTCAGTAGACAGCGAGGACTGGGAACTCAAGCACAGTAAAACAAATAATTCGAGTCTATCTTTGGCACAAAAATGAAGCAAGTAATTGCTGAAGCTTTTTGCAGAATTGACTCGTATTGCGGCTGATTTCTAAGACTACTTATCTTGAATGTAAAAAGAAGAAAGTTACAAGTTCTTTCAAAACTCACATTGATGATTGAGTCGCTGTCAAAATTTTACATTGCTATTATCATTTTTTCAATCACATTTCTTAAAATTATTTTTAAGAAGCATAATTTTATTTTTTCGCTGCGTGAGAGCAAACTATTCTACTTCACAGGACTTACGAGTGGTTTGACTTGTGGTTCGCGCCTCTTGTTGTCTGTGTAGCCAGGTTATGTTCTCGCCACTTTAAGGATGATTTGCCTCCAATCTGAACTGGACTGGCAGAAGATCATAAGAGCTGTTTTTTGCGGTCGTTGATTGAGATACTGTTCTAACGAGTAGAACATGATTCCTAATGACTACTATTAGTAGTTTGATATTCTAAATCCTGTATGATAAGTCTATTTTCGAGTTACATCTCAGATAATGCTCAAGAACACGAAAACGAAGTTCTCAAGATCGAGGCCATGACTACAGTCAATTGGTATTATAGTAAAACCAAAACGGAATTAAAATATAAGCCGTTGAGAGTATCCTTTTTCGAGTTTTCGGTGTGTTTGGCCAGTATCTTATGCATATCTTGGTCATGTTGGCTAGGAAAATTGTATCTTTGGGCTTCGATGGAGTCTAAGGAATTGCGCCAAAGTGATGCAAATAATAGCAATGTATTAGCTATGAAGTAGTTATAACAAATTCAATAAATGATAATAAGATTGCATTAGTTGCACCGAGCAGCATCAACCCGCTTCAATCAGCGACCTATTTAACTTCTATCATCACGGCCACAAAAAAAACAATCACTAATCTATTCTGTAAAAAACAGAAAATGCCACAAGTCACAACCCGTTCAGACATGGTTCCAGCAATGGTACATGTTACTCTGTTAATGAATTAATGTCTCGCTTTATTTTCGGGTACCTTTTACCCCGCCAAAGTCAACCCCACCTTTTTTTCGTTTAATTCCCGCAAAGAAACCCAGGGGGAAACCCTGTCGCCAACCTAAACCTGTACACCCACACAACCCGCCTCAAGACAAACTTTACAAAATACAAAGTTTCGGAGCAACGGCGCCTCCTTTTTCGAAATCGGCTAAATTGCTTGGTTTTTGTTTCTTGTTGGGGTGTATGAGTGTGTGTTGGTTTGAGTTCGCTGACGTTGCCGTTTTTAGGATAGCAACTACGCGACAACTTTGAGCTAGTATAAGGCTATTTTATCTTGTAGGTTTACTAGTCAGTTCATCCCGCAATAACTAGATTACTTGCAATTGTTCTGATAAACGAATGTCTCTGTCTATCAGATTGCTTTTTATAGTAAATGTCTTTATTAGCAGCGTTTGTGCATACAGTTGTTTAGTTGTTTTATATTGAGCCAATGTACGCAGCAGAAGCTCAATTTGGTTTGCGAAAAATCATGCAAAAGTAGCTGCGATGTCAACAGCAGAAGTCACCTACACATACATTTTTAACTGAAATATGCATTTTGGCTTTTCTTTCTTGTGACAGTATTAATAGGGGTATACTGTTGGTGTCCGTTGTTTGTGTTGCAGCTTCGGATCAACTGCTTGTTGGTACGGACTGGCGAAAGAGAGGAGGCATAATGGTTCAGCAGTGAGGGGTTTCGTCAACATTTGAAATGAATAATACTAAAGGAACCGAAAAGAGGTGTTTAGACGTGTTTACATTAATTTCAGGTACTATTGCACAGCATCATACATTGAGACGACGTGCTTGCAGAAGTAGGGATCATTTGTCAATAAGCAGAATCACTAATTTACGAAGTAGTGACAGATCTCAGATACCTTTAATACGTTACAACCTTTGCTGAACAGGAGCAAGACTTTTGAGACTATATGATAGGAGTAACATCGTCGGGCTTGATTATTCCTTGGCTTCTTTCGTTTTGCAACCGCATAACATATTCGGAAAGCAGGATGCGTAGATGCTCTTTTCTTTTCTTTGCAATCATATGCTCGAGGTATACTAAGAAACTTGGTGATGATTTATAACCTCGATCTAATCATCAAAGAGCAAAGTTGATTGTCCGTTTTCAAAAATGGAGATATTGTAAAATAATCGATTAATACAGTAAATAAACTAAACAAACAAAGATACCCGAATGCACAGACATACCCTACCATTCTAAACCAAACTAAAACAAACATGAAATAACTTATTCTTTCCTCTTTACTTTAGAAGAGTAATTAACATTCTTTTAAAAGAAGTAGACTCCATCCATTCTCACTGTATAATACAATCGTCAACACGTCAATGAACAAGAAAACAGAAGAAGATTACTGATAACTTTGAGGATCAACAGTAAGTGATTCGTCTGTTTTTAAATCATGCTTCGATTTTGCTGGTTCGGATATAAGTTGATCGCCATCGAGTGAAGCAGCGTCTAATTCACCGTCGAGTAAGAGGTAGCGCAGGATATCACCGAGCGAGACGACTCCTTTTAATCGGTTTCTGGAGTCGACGACCATTAGTCTGTGCAGGCGCGCGCGGCGGATGGTGTCCATTATTGCGTCCATTCGGTCCATTTCTGTGCAGGTGTATACGCCTTCGAAGGACTATACTTGTCAATTAACCATACGCACAAGAAAGAAAATGCGAAAAACATACACTTGGCCGCTTGAGTAAAGCTTCGCCGACGGTTAACCTCAGATCATTGTATATACCGCCTCTGATAAGCGTGAGGACGTCTACTGATTCGTAGACGTTGTATAAAACGCCGTCGTTGTCGACGATGGGGATGCTAGATACGTCTTTTGACGCGAGGAGGTGAATGACGTCGATGACGGGGGTGTCCATTGTTGCTGTGGCTATGTTGTCGTATTTTCCAATGTGGAGATCTTTTAGTGGTTTTCGTAGAGCGCGAGTTTCTTTGCACTGGGGGGAGTGTACGTTAGTAAAGGGCACAGAATAGAATGAAGAGGGTATAAACGCACGTTTTGCGAGACAAACTTCAGAATACGGTACTGCGTCAAGACGCTGACGACGATCTCGCGCTGATTCTCCTCATCGTAATCAATCAACGGGATCCTCCGACCTTTACTCGCAATCATTTTCAGGCACGCATCGTAGAGACTTCTGAACGGCGGAACAGAGACGGTTTCGATGGGTTGCATGCCAATTGCTTTTTCCACGTCGCGAAGACCGTCGAGGGTGAAGTGGTCGATTTTGTCCATTTGATCTGGGTTTTGGTAGTAGTACTGGATCACGTTGATGAAGTCTGAAGACGTGAGCATGCCTGCGAATTTTGAGATTTTGGAGTTCCACAGCGGTGCAGACACAATTGCTGTGATCGTCGTTAGCATTATGCTTAATTAAACAGGTATATATATATATATATAGGTGATGGAAGTACAGTTTTGGAGAAGGATATTGAGTGATTTCCGAACGAGCAAAGAAGTGTCCAAAACAATGAGCCGGAAGCTCACAGGCAACACATCGTACGCTGTTTTTCCCTGCAAAAAAGTGCGAATGGCTTGCTTTGATGGTTATTAATACTAACAGAAAAAGACAACAGAAAATAGTGCTCGGAATCAGATGAAACGCACCAGACCATCGCGCTGCTCAGCGTCAAGCAGATCGTCCGTCGGGCGAAACTGCACGTCCTGGATCGGGATTTTGGCGACACTCGGCGTCCGCGAGCTTTCGGCCATTTCTGTGAGAAACAATGGCTGTCTTTTTGTTTGTTTGTTTGTTTGAAGCCGGTGGTGATGGCGGGTTGCTTGCTTAATGCAGCAAGATGACGCAGTAGTAAACCCAGAGGCAGGGTTCGATGTCGATGTCAGCGTGGAGGCGTTTGTACTCGTTTACTCTACTAAACTCCCACCCGGGTTCTCGTGGAGTAATTAATTGATCCTGCTGACGAATCCCCATTTCTACTCTTCTTCAACACCTCTTTCGCCCCTTTTTCAAGAAGAAGAATATGCGACGGAGCGGGAGAGAAATTGCGCGAAAGTCGCTTGCGTTGGTTTCGTCTTCGTCTTCGGGTTCGAGTTCGCATTTGCGTAGTCGCTGCGTCGCGAACCTGTCGCTTGCTCAAGTCCGTAAAGCCCGGTCTTATTTACCCCGACAATACCCTTCTTCTGCATTCAAGTTGTCGTACTCGACAGTATCGGTGGAAAACACGACTGAGAATATAATACCCAGCGAGGAAAATGGCGCGTACAGTGCGATATCGACGTATGTTCCGCTGGCTGGGTTCGTGGATCTTTCGCCGCGGAGAGGACTGATTCATGTTTCTGGTAAAGACGCGTCGCGGTTTTTGCATGGACTGTTAACAAATGAGCCACCGACGGGGCTGGACGGTGTTTATGCTTCGTTTTTGACTGTTCGGGTGTGTACTGTTTGCGATAACTGTGAGTGTGAAAGAGCGTGCTGACCGGTGGTAGGGACGCGTGATGTGCGATGTGTTTATATATCCGACAAAGCACAATAAAAAATGGCTACAAGCACATCCCGAAGACGAAGATCCAGAAACACAGTCCTTTTTAATCGAGCACGACGTCTCTGTTTCTTCGCAACTATTAACATACCTGAAATTCCGCAAACTACGCGATAAAGTACAGATCCGCGCTGTGGATGATTGGAAAGTCTGGTGTGCGTGGGAAGATTTTCCTGAGAATCTCGAGATGCGAAAGGTACTGGGCGAACCTACCGAATACGATCTGAATCCGTATTTACATAAACCGCCGTCGTTTATCGGTGCAGATGATCTTCGTGCGCCTGGGTTTGGCGTGCGCTTAGTGCTTTCTAACGAAGCAGAGAATCCTCTGTGGCCGCTGCGTGTATACGAAGAAGGCCGAGTTGAGAACTTCGCAGAGACAGATTTGGAAACGTACGATTTACGCAGGATAGCACACGGGATACCCGAAGGCTCTGAAGACTTTGTGTTTGGCAATATGTTGCCAATGGAAGGCTGTATTGATCTGATGGGCGGGATTAATTTCAATAAAGGGTGCTACGTGGGACAGGAACTCACGACTAGGACGAAGCATATCGGCGTTGTACCGAGGCGGGTCGTACCCTTTGCTTTGTATGATTTGGCGGGGAAGGCGCCAGAGGCGGCGGAGTACGATCCGAGTGTTGTGATGCCGGAGTTTGAGACGATTGGGTACAAGACGCCTGTAATCGCAGCGACAGATACACCGAAACTAAACTCGAAAGGTGAAGTAGCGCGGCCACTAGGGTCGTTACTCTCTCGGCATGGGAATATTGGGCTGGCGACAGTGCGTATGGCGATTATTGAGCAGCCTGACTCTGCTGTTTGTCGTGTTTTGACAAAGAATGAGGACGGGGTTCTTGATTTGGAATCTGCAGTGGATCCGGGGAAAGGTGTGGGCATTCGGTTTTTCAGGCCTTATTGGTGGGAGAAGAAGGTAGATGCGTTAGAGGAGGTTGAGGTCACTGAATAGTGACTTGTATATACAGCATGTAATATATCTATTATACATATATATATGTAACTATTACCATATATATATAGTAGGGTAGACCCTGGTTAACGCCTCACGGGAAGAGGCTCAACAAATATCCAGACCCTATCCATTACCAATATTGACCTCACTTACCGAAGACATACAGCAGCCAGCAACAATGACGGTCATTAAACTCGGTTCACGGTCGTCCAAACTCGCGGTTGCGCAGACAGAGATTGTGCTAAAAGCATTGAAGGAGCAGCACCCGGAGATTGACTTTGAGATAGTAACGACGACGACGCTGGGAGATAATGTGCAGGAAAAAGCGCTGTATGGGTTTGGCGGGAAACCGGTGTGGACGACAGAGCTCGAGGCGCTGTTGGCTGAGGATAAGGTGCATATGATTGTGCATTCGCTGAAGGGTGGGGTTTGTTTACTTTATGTTTACTTTAAAATTGAGCAAGAATTGGGCTGAGACTGACTGGGTTGTGAATAGATGTGCCGACGACATTACCCGAAGAGTTTACGCTTGGAGCCATTTTGAACCGAGCCGGTAAGTACTTTCGATGTTAATCGTAGTGTTGCTCTTTTACTAATTTGGGAAGATCCTAGAGACACGGCGCTGATGAGACCCGGGCTGCCGTACAAGTCGCTGGCCGAGTTGCCTGACAACAGCGTAGTGGGAACGTCCTCGATCCGTCGGTCGGCGCAGTTGAAGCAGAAGTATCCCAATTTGCAATATAAAGTAATTCGAGGAAACATGTATGTCTTTTACGTTTGTGTGCGAGTGAAGAGGTTTATTAACAAGTTGATAGTAATACGAGAATAGCGAAGCTGGACGACCCGGCGCAAGGTTTTGATTGCATCGTTCTCGCGGCCGCGGGTCTTCTTCGTCTAAACTTTGGCCCCAGAATCACGCAGTATTTTTCTGCGCCGGAGCTGTTCTACGCCGTCGGACAAGGCGCAATTGGCGTTGAACTGAAAAAGGGAGATACACAGACACAGGCGCTGTTGGATAAGATCATCGACTTGCCCGTAGCACTTTCGTGCACCGCCGAGCGCAGTCTGATGCGCAAGCTCGAAGGCGGGTGTTCTGTGCCTTTGGGCGTCGACTCTAAGCTGTCCGAAGACGGGCTTTTGGCGATGGAGACATGTGTTGTCAGCGTTGACGGCACGGAGCGGGTGTCTGCTACGTTGGAGGAGAGCGTGAAGACGTACGAGGACGCGGAGCAGTTTGGCGTTAAGCTTGCGGATTTGTTGGTTGCGAACGGGGCGAAGAAGATCCTCGACGCGATTGTTTACGACAAGTTGCAGCAGTAGGTGTATACGATGTACAGTACAATTGATATAATACAAAATACGTAATATACAAGATATAAGAAATAAGATAATGAGGTCTGTTTATTAAAGTGTGACTATAAACCAAAACCCGTGAAATGAAACTCCCGCAGCCCGCCGCCACTATCTACTGTAAACACAATACAATGCTCTCTTCGGTCCTTCTTATTATTTATAACGAATACTGTCTACTCGGCAGCGTTCGGGTTCGGGATGCGCACGTACGGCGGCGTCGAGATGGGCTTGCCGCCCTCCATGACGGAGTACTCCTCCCGCTGCTTCTCGAGATACGGCCGTCGCTTGTTGGCGAGGTGTCCGGCTGCCTGCGAAAACACGACAGCAGCGCCCATAAACGAGGCCAGCGAGAGCGCGAATTGCTTCGGCGACTCGTCGAAGACGGTGCGTTTGATGAGGCCGAGGTGAAAGAACTTGGCCACGCCGCCTGCTTCGTTTTAGTATTTTGTAAACAAACAACAGCAACCACAGCAACAGCGAAACTTACCGGTGAACATGGCAAAAAGTATACTGGGCATCGTGACTTTTGTTAATTTGGCTTGCTTTTGCTGCTGTATTCAGTCAAGACCCGTGAAAGCAGGATCAGAATAAGAGGCACATGATTGGGCGCTCTGCTTTTTTCGAGCAGGGTAACTGTAAGTGCACGTGACGTAGCTTGAAGGAAGGCTTTGATCTGAACAATAGCAAGACCTGTGCATATACTAGTTTACTCCAATATCGGCATTTACAGTGTTATTTCACGTAATTACTGTTTCTGGAGCAAGCTGATATACACTGCTCAAAATGCCCGACACAGGAACACCAAGTTCGCCCACAAAAGGCGCTAAAAAGCCTTCTTCTGCCTCTGCCTCCACATCAACTTCAACAGCAGCAGCAGCGGCAAATGCAAAGAAAGACAAGAAAGCCACAGACGCACTTGACGCGAAAGCAGCGCGTAAAGCCGAAAAAGCAGCGCGAAGAGCTCAGAAAGTCACTGAGCAGGGAAAAGCAAATACAAAGCCAACGCCTGAGATGATTGCGCAGGCGAGAGCGCAGAAACAGGCTCAGCAGCAGCAGCAGCAACAACAGCAACAACAACAGCAACAGCAGCAACAAGCTCATTCTTCTGTGAATAATACCAATTCTGTGTCTGCTGGTAATACAGGTGCTGCGGGAGTGCAGCCTGTGCATGTGGAAGACGTGTTGGATAAACGGATTAGCCTGTTTAGGCATCTTGACAGCACGAAGCGGTCTGGAACTGCGGACGCGTCGAAGGATATTCATCCTGCTATTCTGTCGTTGACCTTGCGCATTGCTTCGTATACCATCATTGGATCGAGCGCACGGTGTACTGCTACTCTGCGTGCTTTTCAGGAGGTACCCCTTCCCCATATATACATATACACATCCAAGGAAGAGACTGACAGACATGCGTAGGTCATCAGAGATTATAGAACACCAGCGGGAACAACACTTAGTCGCAACTTAACCAACCATCTCAGCAAACAAATCGACTTTCTTAAAACCGCGCGTCCGTTAAGCGTAACAATGGGCAACGCGATCCGTTGGTTAAAGCAGGAGATTTCCATAATCAGCATTGACGAGACAGACCAGCACGCGCGGGACTCGTTAATCGGGAAAATCGATACCTTTATCAGAGATAAAATCGAAGTCGCAGATCGCGTTATCGTACAAACTGCCGCTCCGCAGATTAGCGATGGTGACGTTGTACTTACATTTGCGCGGTCTCTTGTTATCGAGCAAATCTTTCTCGAGGCACATGCGCGCGGAACGCACTTCTCCGTAGTCGTAGTTGACTCGCGACCATTTTACGAAGGCAAAGAACTCGTTCGACGGTTATCCAACGCTGGACTTAAATGTGAATACGTATTAATCTCTGGATTATCGTACGTCATGAGTGATGCTACGACTGTGTTTTTGGGTGCACATGCCGTCATGTCGAATGGACAGCTTTATTCTAGAGTTGGAACTGCGTTGGTGGCTATGAGCGCCAATCGCAAGAACGTGCCGGTCATTGTTTGCTGTGAAAGTCTAAAGTTTTCAAAGGAAGTACAATTGGACTCTGTTACTTTCAACGAATTAGGTACTTTTACACTGTTTATTTAAATCATTTAACAATCATACTAACGGATACAGGTTCCCCCGATGACTTGGTCAACATTTCCACCGAATCCACACCAAAACTAGGCCCACTAAAAGACTGGCGAACAAAACCGAATCTAAAGTTACTAAACATCCTATTCGACCTTACGCCCCCCGAGTATATCAAAAAGATTGTCACCGAAGTAGGCAGTTTGCCGCCTAGTTCGGTGCCTGTTATTCTTCGCGAGTACGAGCGTGTTTGATAAGAGTTAGACAAAACTGGGATATTGATGATGTTAACTAAAAGTTGGTGGTTTTTGGCATTTTAACTGTAATCTTTCTAGACAATGTATAATTTTTTTTTCATCTTCTACCTTTTGAAGTATATTACATTACACGATTATTCTAAATAGTGATAACTTCCGTTTAAATAAACCTGCGCCGACAACCGCGATTTAATAGGCATCAACACCTTCACTTTTCGTTTCGTTTCATCAACGTCAAGTCTATCCACGTCAGTCTTCCCTCTTTCACTAAATATATAAAAATAAAAAAGTATACGTACATATGTACAAAGCCCATTACACTAGATTCCGCTATATCCTCTTCTGAATCACTTGGATTGGCGTATAGTAATGCCATTATAGAGTTTTGTAGAGCGGCCGAGACGGGGATTTTGGTGAGTAGTGTTTCTTGAGTAGTGCTCAATTCTGTACCGATGGGGAGCACTGATGATGTGACTAAATGCGATTCTACTATCGTTAATCCACTTCCAAAAAAAAGTAGTAGTAAAGAAAAACATACGCTCTGCACGCTTGTAGACAGTTATAGTGCCTAAATCAACAGTCATAGTATACGCCGACAACGCCGCTTTCTGTCCACCGTAAAAATATTGCTTAAACAATCTCTGCTGCATAGATCTCAAGTACGTATCATCAGTTTCGACGACGCCGCCTGAGCGGGGCACTTTTACGACAGTTAGTTGAGGAGTTCGCGATTGGTATCGTTTGAGGAGGTCGTTGTAGAGACGTTCGTTGCCGATTGTGACGATGACGTCGATTGAAAAATCGGCGACTATGGAGTCGAAGATGTCGTAGCCTATTTTTGGGTCGAGGATGCCTGTTGAGTCGATGATTGTTCCGCTTATTCGTGCTACGAAGTTAGTATTTTATTGCGAATTATATGTAAACAGATGTAATAGAATATCATACCCTTTGGATCAACGGCCATACGCGAAGAAACAGCCAAGGACAAACGATTCAAAACCGCTTTATAAAACCGTAAATTGTCAACCGGCGAATCAGACCCGTAATAATAAACAATCGGATTCTTTGGTGGAATATGCATAGGTCCCGTAGTCGCACTCGTTCCCCACGTCTCCATCTCTTCGACATCCATCATCGTTGCAAAAGATGCTGCTGATAACGTTCCCGGAAGACTCAGCAAGCTTTCCTTTGGATCGAGACTGACTGCAATTGGGGATCTTCCCATTTTTGAAGCGTAGGAAGTTAGGATTTTGGCAAGTGTGGTTTTCCCTGAAAATCGCGGACCGACAATAAGAACTTTGGGTCCTTCAGCTTCTTGTTTAGGTAACTTATCCAAAGCTTCAATTGATCCCGTCTCGCGCTTGAGAAACTCTGTGTCCCTTGCACCTGCCATTGCCCGTCTTTTCTCCAACGCGAAATGTAGGTTTGCATAGTTTGGAATCGCAGACTCGTCCGAAGTGTACTCTGCCAACACGTCGCCTTCCCATTCAAGTTGACAGCCTCGCCAGGTGTAGATACTCAGTTTTGTCGCTGTGAAGGTGTATGTCGGACCAAGTGCTAACTCTGTGCCAAAGATCTCAGCGTGACCTGATAATATCTGTTTTTGTTAGTAAACGATCGCGCTGGAAGGCAAGGGGGTGGGGGTGTAATAATGTACCTTGACTTTGACTGTCGCGTCTAAGGCGACTTCAAACCGCCATTCTGATTCGGATCCGAGTGTGACGGTATTTGCCGTATGTCCTGTCTGAGAGAGTCAATTGTTTTTCTTTGGCAAGTGATCTTTTAGTAATTTAAAAAGGGACTTACTGTAGTTGTTTGGAATCCTGGCAAGTCCATTGTTTACAGTTGTATTGATTTGGTTCAAGTTTTGAAATTGGGATTAAGAGGGAGGTTCTTCACGTGCGATCTGGGTGTACAGATAGTTTTAACATCCACAGTCAAAAAGTACGGTAAAATGTGTCTTTTATTTGTTTTCTTCAAATGTCAACAGCACATTCTAACTAAGAAAATAAAGGGAATCAGAAGGTGAGTTGGACCTCTTTGTTCCACCATAAATTGTTGAAATGAACGAATTAGACTTTAAAAGTTTTAGGGCTCGCTCCGCCGTCAGCTACAAAACCTCAAATTTTCTGCTCTCGGTTTTCATTTCTTCACTTGTTACATTTTGCTGCTGTTTCTCTTGATTCTCTCTTATTTCAAGCGGGTTTCAGGCAACTAATACAAGCAATTACTGGTTATCTCTTTGTGTTTTTATTTTAGTATCAATTCAATAAATGTTTCTATTCTATCTGTTGTTCAAACAGACCCATCTCAACACATCCAAAACTAACCAAAAGATCAAGTTTCAAAAGAGTATATTTACCAATGACGATAGGCTTATGACATCATTTATTGAGGCACAGGTCGATGATGATTGCACATAATCTTTTTTTATTGAATTTCTTCACTTTCTGAGGTTTTATACTTGTTTCTTGATTTTTGATTGATGGTTGCGTTTAGGATTGAGATTGGGATTGGAGTATGCTATTGCGGTTGAGTGGGTTGGATGTAGTTTTGTAGATGATTGTTTATGAGGATTCGTGCTGAACGCAAGATGAAGAGTGCTTTTTACTGTTGCGGATTATTGACCTTTGATACCATTTGACCTGCGAGTGTACCTGACATTAAATCGACCATGAACTACAACAAAACACAAGCCGTAGTCTTTCTACATATCATGCGTCTACTATCCAAGTCGTATTCTTCTCGACTCATTGTTGAGTTTATAATCATCGTATAAAGATCGTATTATATACAACTACCGATATACATGCACTCTCCGCACCTTTTTCGAAAAAAACGCCCGCCCAAAAGTAACGACTATATGTACAAACCCATCCACACTCTCAAACAACTCTTGCAAGTAACTCGCGATTCTAGCGACATTAACCGTGGTTATTTAGACATCCGGCGCCGACGGGTAGACCTTTGTCAAGTCTTTGAATCTACAGAATGTTAATATCTATTACTAACCGCGTAGTTTTGGAATTGAGAATATAGTTACCTCTTTCCCTTGTTCACGATCGTGCATCTGATCATTCGCGGATCGTTCTTGAGCAAGTTATGTATATCATTCTGCACCTTTGCGCTCGCATCGAAAAGCATGTGGAAATGGTGTCCCGCAAAGTGGAGTTGCTGGTGCACGCCCATCACGCGCGGTAAGAATTGACGGCCGAGGAAGCGCATTTCGCGGACAATTCCGCCGGAGGAGATAACTACTGAACCGGTTGTTTTGATGATGCTGGAAAAGAAAGTGTTAGTATGTTGAAGAGGATATCGGGCGTAGAGGAGACGTACTCGCGGACTTCGCTCATTGCGCTGACACGGGCGATGCCCACTAATTCGTACAGCATTTTCTGAAAACCCTCTAAATAAAACTTCAATAATCTACTGTTTTAAAAAGGCACAGAAAAAGCAATTGCGCTGAAGAACCAGAATTGCAAAAGAGTCGACGCCAAAAGAAGTGTATCCCGAGAAGCGGCGCACAAAGTTTTCGCAAGGGCTCATCACGAAACTTTACTCGACTTTCCCAAAGAAAGCAAATCTGCCATATCTTTTCCTTTTTCACAGTTAGAGCCTTGCACATTTATTATATATCATATATCATATATATAAATCTGATTGTTGTTCATATTGTGTGATATAGTTATATTATAAATCACAATGAGCTTTGATCGGAAAACTGACTGTAAGTACTCCTCAGATCAAATTATACGTTCTTTTTATTATATACTGACTATCTGTTGATTAGCCCAGTTGGAGTTTGATACTACCAAAGATGTCGAAGTGTATGTATATTCTTACTGCTGATATATTGAGTATATGCTAATAGGTTTAGTGTTCCTACATGTAAGCTTACTACGTACTTATATTTGTGATATGCTAACAATAGGATTTCAGTCGAGGCAATGGGATTAAAAGGTAGATAAAGGTTACATAGTCAAACAAACATTGTATTAACGATAAATAGAGGACCTGCTTCGAGGAATCTACGCATACGGTTACGAAACACCCTCTGCCGTCCAAAGTCGAGCTATTGTCCAAATATTGAAAGGAAGAGGTACTTTTACTTTGTCAAATTTATGTAAAGCAGGAGATATTAACAGGCTGCAGACACGATTGCTCAAGCACAGTCTGGTACTGGCAAAACCGCCACATTTTCAATTTCACTATTACAAACAATCGACACCAAAGTGCGCGAAACTCAAGGTTTGTCTCGTTTTTCTTTACATCAGTTGTCCAGAGCTCATGAACCATTGCAGCCCTCGTTCTCTCACCAACCCGAGAATTAGCAGTGCAAATCCAAAACGTCGTCCTGGCACTCGGAAACTACATGAACGTCCAATGCCACGCCTGTATCGGTGGTACCTCTATCAGCGAAGACATCCGCAAGTTAGACTACGGCCAGCACGTTGTATCCGGCACACCAGGACGAGTAGCAGATATGATCCGACGGCGGAATTTGCGGACGCGGCATGTGAAAATGCTGATTTTGGACGAGGCTGATGAGTTGCTGAGTAGAGGGTTCCAGAGTCAGATTTATGATGTGTATCGCTACTTGCCGCCTTCTACACAGGTCGTTGTTGTCTCTGCTACATTACCCTTTGACGTTTTAGAAATGACAAACAAGTTTACTACAGACCCTGTTCGTATTCTTGTGAAGCGTGACGAGTTGACACTTGAAGGATTAAAACAGTACTTTATCGCAGTCGAAAAGGAAGAATGGAAATTCGACACTCTTTGCGATCTTTACGAAACTCTCACAATCACACAAGCAGTCATTTTCTGCAACACTCGTACAAAAGTAGACTGGCTTGCGGATAAAATGCGCGAAGCTAATTTCACGGTGACGTCTATGCACGGAGATATGCCGCAAAAGGATCGAGACGCAGTCATGCAGGATTTCAGACAGGGAAATTCAAGAGTGTTGATCTCGACTGATGTCTGGGCGCGTGGTATTGATGTTCAGCAGGTTTCGTTGGTTATTAACTATGATTTACCTTTAAATCGTGAAAACTATATCCACAGAATCGGTAGATCTGGAAGATTCGGTCGTAAGGGTGTGGCTATTAACTTTGTCACAAACGAGGACGTCACTATCTTGAGAGATATTGAACAGTATTATTCTACTCAGATTGACGAAATGCCAATGAATGTCAGCGAAATGGTCTAATTGTTAAAAGATATGACTGAAAAAAGAATGAAATATGGGAGAGAATTCATCTCGCTTTTTTGTAATACTAGCGTCTACAGTGTTTTGATAAATGTACACAAGTTTAAATATAGACTTACGTAATTTTGCAAGAACGAAAGAAAGAAGGAAAGAAAAAGCACATTCATTAAACTAAGCCAAAACAGACACTAAAATCAATTCAAAACAAGAGAAAAGTGAAAAATAAGTCAGTCGTCTTTTCACGGTAAGGTAAAGTCAACTTATAGTAAGTAAAAAAAAAAAGAATTTACAAAATGAAAATTGTCTACTAAAAATGCAGATAAAAAAACAAAAAAATCACAAACCGGACTTTGTTCCGTTTCAAACAAAGCATCACAATCATCGACTGAAAGTTGAAATGTTTTTTTAATATCCAATTCAAGTGAATATGGAAAAGAAAAAGAAAAAAACGAAACGAAACGAAACGATTGTAAACATCACCGCTGATCAAAGACTCACGATAGCTAACCAAGTAAAAGCGAAAGTTGACGCACGGTATGTGCAATTGTAAAAGAAACAGAGCGGTCAAAGTCTCTGATTCATATCTATAAGCATAAAGTAGATGATAAAAAAAAACGAAGAGCAACAGATAAAAGCAAAGAACAAAAACAACAAGAAAGAAGAAAGAAGAAAGAAGAAAGCATTAATCAAAAGGTACACCGCATCACCACACCCATACAGCAACAAGACATAATAAACAAACACAACGCAACACAACACATAAAAACTCAAAAACTCAAAAAAAAAGCACAACTTTCCCACAAACAACTGCAAATTCAAAAGTATTGAGCCACGACATTAAACCAGAAAAAAAAAAAAACCAATGAACAGATATGCAACTCTTTCGATCGAGTTTTATAGATTATGAATATTGCGTGAAAAGCTTCAAACTCTGCTCTCACCGATTCTCGTCCATAATCTTCAAAACACGAACAGCAAGAGCTACGATCTCGCTCTCTGCTTCAGCGTCTTCCATATCAATGAGATTACCATCAGCTGGTTGTTCGGTAGAAATTTCGCGAACAGAAAGTGCTTGAACGGCAACGACGATATCAGAGTTATTCTGAATCAAGGAAATGAGTTGCTTATCGCCACCTTCCATGAATTGTAATAATGTCCAAGCGGCAATGTGCTCGAAAATAAGATCGTTGCTGGTTAGAAAACGCTTAAGGTATCCGGAAATACCGCCTTCAGGCGCATCCCATGATTTGATGAAAGTGCTGTAATCGCCAATTTTTGACGAGAGATTTCCAATTGCAGCACCGCTGTTTCCTTGAACTTCAGGGTTGTGCGAGCTTGTAAGAGGAATAAGAACGCTGATAATGCCAATGGAGAGTAGATAAGTCTTTAGTTCATCGGAAAGTGCAAGGACAGCGATGCAAGCAGTCATTTCACTTTGAACGCTGCTAGGAGAAGTCAAAACAAGGCTCATGCATTTATCAACCGCGCCGGCCTCGACAATGGCTTTCTTATTACGCTCGGAACTCGCCGCTAAGTTTCGTAGGGTTGAGATCGCGTGGCATTGGATCTCTTCTTCAGTTGCACTGTTGATAGCGGGAGCATTAGCATCAGATGAATCATCATTCTTTTTCAGTAAAGACACTAGAGGTTTGAGAAAGCCAGCTTCGATTATGGGAGCCTCGTTATCTGCGTGAATTGAGATGTTGCGAATACAGGCAACGGATGAGAGAATAAGTTGAGGAACATTCGATTGTAAAAGCCGTAACAGAGGCGCTAGTCCACCAGCTTGAACAATTTCTAATTGACATTTTTCATCTGAAGCCATATTTCGCAGAGCTAAGGCTGCTTGGCATTGTACTTTGACTTTTCCGTTGTTCATGAGTTGTACCAGCAAAGAGATCAATTTAGGCTCGGTTTCGCTGAGTACTTTTCGATTCGCAGCGTCGACGGCAATGTTACTGAGTGCGGTAGTGCAATAGTACTGAACGTCGGCATCTTCCGATGACAGTAAGGAGACCAAGACAGGAATAGCACCGGCATTGACGAGCTCTTGTCGGTTTTCATCCGAGTGTGTCATGTTTAAGAGAGCACCGGTCGCATTACGCTGGACGCGCTCGTCCTTTGATTTTGCCAGCTTAGTCAAGGGAACTAATGCGCCCGAACGAGCGATCTTGACTTTGTTATCATCGTGAGTGGCGAGATTAGTGATGCATCCGACGGCGTTGCACTGCACTTCGACGTTGGAGGACTGCATTTGCTTGATCAGAGGCTCGAGGCCACCCATTTCGACGATCAGGATCTTGTTTTCGTTGTTGACGGCGAGGTTTCCGAGAGCAGCGCTCGCGGCTCGCTGGACTTCAAAGTCCGGGCTTTGGAGAAGAAGGAGGATGGGCGAGAGAGTTTCTTCGTTGACTGCTTGGACATCTGCACATATGTTAATATGACCTGAACATGAAGAATACAAGTGTTTCAACATACCTTTTTCGGTGATCTCAGCAAACGCAAGAGCAGCACTTCGCTGTAAATCAACGTTGGAGGAGTAGACCAAAGTCGTGAGGGCCCTGAGCGGACCCGAGCTGAAGAAGTCCTCTTCTCCACGCTGCGGCGAAGATCGTCAGCCAAACCCAGACAAGAAACAGAAACAGAACAAAACAAAACAGACGTACGTTTTCGAGATATCGCAGCAGAACAGAAACAGCCTCGCGCTCGCTTTCGGCAAGCAGAGGCGCGTAGAGTCGGTCCTGGGAGTTGTCTATCAGAGGTTTGTTAGTCCCGCGCACTCTTTAAGCAGCAATCGACAATCAGCAACTGACCTCCGCAGCAACTGGCGCAGCAGCAGCAGCTACTACAGCATGCTCCCATTTCTTTGTCAAATACTCAACAGTAAACAGTAAATGTATTTGGAAAAGTGCAATTAAGGCACAGATATCGGGATTAGGAACAAAGGACGGCGACGATGACGATGACGCGGCCCGGAGAGAGTGAGAGAAACCTCGAATTTGGCAGCACGAAACCCGCGAAAGGACGACAGCAAATCCACCCGAATTCGGCAAAGCAACAACAAACCAAACAACCAATCAGAACCAGCCGAAACAAATGACAGTAAAAACAAGCTGAAAACTGCAAACTGCGAAATGCAAATTGCAAAGTGAGCAGCGGCCAAAAAAGTGATTGACGTCGACGCGGAGCGCTTCTGCGATAACGGATCTTTAGCCCCAGATAGGCAACCCCAGCCCTTTGGCGCTGTTTAGAGTGCTTAGTCATGAATTACAACTAACTCTAAAATACACCTATCGAGGAAGAACCGAATACATAGCAAGATATATTATTGTACAAAATTACATAGTCGCCTCGTAAATCAAAACCAAATCTACTCGAGACGCAAGGGCACCGCCCACTCGCTCGCAAACACCACTCCGTCCTTAAACTCCTCGCTCGTGCGCATCTCCGCGACAATCTTGCGGAAGCAGCGACTGGGAAGACCAATATCGGCCACCAGCACGTCCTGCTCGGTTTGTAGAACCTCGTCCATGTACTGCATGTAGTGCGGGATGCCGGTGCACGGCATTCCCAGGCATACCAGCCACTTCGCGCGGCCGATGTTGTTGACCATCACCGTGCCGCTCGTCGGGTCCACGCCAGCAGGCACATCGACAGCAAGCACGGGAGCGCGCTGGCTCGACGCAAACTGCGCGGCCTCGTACATCCACCCGGGCACGCCGCTTCCGCCGGGCCCATTCTCCTCTTTGATTCCTGTTAGCGCGTCGATGATCAGCTCGGGAGGAGCGTCGAGCACTCGAAGCGTAGCTTGCAGCACATCTAACCGCGAAGTCGTTTTGCCGCCAGCAGCCTTGAATGCGCGTAGTTGGCTCTCAATGCACTCCTTGGGCGACGCCAGCTCAGTCGAGTCGTCCGTGAACAGCACCACAACTCTCACTCGTCTGTTTACAAGCATGCGGGCGCCGGCAATTGCTCTAGCTCCGGTCTCGTGGTTTCCTGCAAGCACAACAACTACAGGCAAAGCATTCAACTGAATACGGCGTCGCTCAAACCGTTTCTTGCCGCCTAGAATATTCACTGCAAGCTTTGCGACAGCTGCTCCGGCGTTCTCAGTCAACTGTATCGGACTGACAGAGTATAAACTCGTAGTCGCCTGCTCGACTGCCAAAATCTGCTCAATCGTAAATGTCGGACACGCAAAAGGCATGCGCTCACCGGTGTCGTACACCAGTCGACGCGGTTCGGAAAGATACTGCCGCGTCGGTGGCGTGCCAATGCGACTACCACTTCTCGAGAGAGCACGAGCCTGTGAAATTCTGCGCTGTTGACGTATCTCCTTGTCGATTTCACTCGCCTCATCTACCATTTGTGAAACAGACTGCGTCTCGGTCTCATCCTCGGAATTAGAAAGACCTTGCCAGTCGTTTGTCTTTGACCCAAGAACGTTCTCTGTTGGCAGAAAGTCTGTTTTAGGTGGCTTTTTGAGCAGTTCGCGGATTCGCTCTTGCTGGAGATGATGTGCGGAAATCATGTTCTTGCCGTCTTTTCTGTTGAACGATACTAATCGCTGTGTCGGATCTGTAGTGTCTGCCAATCTGATCTCATCAAAGACAGTCTTTTTGTTGAATTTATCCAGATTCCCTTGAAAGTCGAACTCAGTATCCTTAAAGTCAGCCGTGTCCTCAGATGCCCAGCTGTCTTCTTGGTAGCCGCCATTATACCGACGCCCGTTCTTCCCACGCCCTTTACCAACAAACGGCTGAGGAACATGTGTCGCTGACGGTTCTCGTCGGTGAACGTCATTGAACGCTTTTTTGTTCTTTTTCAGGTTCTTGGAAGGTCGTGGTGACCCTCCGTATACTTGTACAATCGTATCAGATGGATCAGATAGCGGCTCCTCGTCGTTGTCCTCCAATTCGTCTTCGCTAGAGCTGTCGTCTTCCACTTGCACAGTACGCGCAGACGGCGGTTCTTCAATAATTGTAGCAGGCGGAACAGCGTATGAAGGAGCAGAATAGCCCGAAGAAGGACTGCTCGAGGCCATGATTGCCGGATCATGGAACTGCGCTGGTGCGGTTGTCTGAGCAACAGCAGCAGGCGCACGCTTCTTTTTCAGACTCCGCTGAGCAGTCACGTCTGGCTGCGGAGCAATGATCTGCAAATCTGCAATCTTGCTTCCGTCGATGACCCGCGAGGGAACATGCGATCCGGTGGAGGTGTCAAAGACTGTCTTGTTAGTATCATACTTCACAGTCAACAGTTTTAACCCAGACAAACCAACCATTGATCAACCGCAGTTTCGTCCCGTTAATTTCGGAGACTACTCCGGTAAAAGTCGTTCCGTTCTGAAGCTGAACGCTGACTTTGAGGCCAATGTACTCTTCGGCCATTGTCGCTTTGGATCAGTGTTTACTGTTTACTGATCTCAGACTACCCCAAAGACGTAGTAAATAAACAAACAAATCACTCTAAGCTATCAAACAGATATAGAAAAACAGCACAACTCTCTACTAAATCTATATAAGAAATATGTATATGATTTATGGAACCTCCTCATATCATCAATACCTCGTCCACAGTAACGCGCCGCAGCGAGCGTCTGCGAACACTCCAATCCCGGGTCTCGTGTCGCCTGCCCAAGGCGGCCACGTCCATCTCGATACTCGCTCGCCAGGACCCTCCGATAAGCAAAAAGCAGAATCCCCGCGAATTTGTATCCACTTTCGCAGCAATGAACGTGGTTGAGTGGGTTTTTGGCAAGCGGATGACGCCGCAGGAGCGTTTGCGGAAGGTGGGTTTATCACTGACTGCTTTTGAAAGAACTCGATGGGGTTGTCGTGGGCTTATCGAGCAATGAGACTGCGGAGAGAAAGATAGCTGACGTCTGTGTTGTTTTGGTTTATTTAGCATCAACGGGCTTTGGAGAAAGCGCAGCGGGAACTGGACCGGGAGCGTCAGAAGCTCGAGCAGCAGGAGAAGAAGCTGATTGCTGATATCAAAAAGTCCGCAAAGGCGAACCAGATGGGCGCTTGCAAGATCCAGGCAAAGGACCTTGTTCGGACAAGAAAGTGCGTATTGTTTGTTTTTGAGATGGCGTTTGAATGGGTTTCGTTGTGAGAGTGATTGTGCTAATGTGTTGTAGATATATACAGAAATTCTACCAGATGCGGACGCAATTACAGGCAGTGGCGTTGCGGATCCAGGTATTTGCCATTACGTTTCTCAATTGGTTTCCTTATTAACCCATAACAGACCGTTCGCAGTAACGAACAAATGATGCAGAGCATGAAGGGCGCAACAAGAGTACGAATAATCCAAGAATCAAAAGTAATTTATCAATTTAACTTACGTCTTCAATTAGCTTTTGGGATCAATGAACCGAAGTATGAATCTCCCGCAATTGCAAAAGATTGCAATGGAGTTTGAAAAGGAGAACGATATCATGGACCAGCGACAGGAAATGATGGATGATGCTATTGACGATGCCATGGATGATGAAGAGGGTTTGTGTCCTTTGATATTGTTTACTTAATAAGTACTAACTCGTTTTTATAGAAGAAAGTGAGGAAGTTGTTAATCAAGTACTTGATGAAATTGGAATCGATCTTTCGCAAGCAGTAAGTTAAACTGTTGAACATGTATTCAAAAACACCACTAATAAAACATCACAGCTGGGAGAAACACCGAACGGTCTCGGTGTAAAACGAGGCGAATCAGAACTCGAGTCATTAAAAATGACATGATTAAATTATTATATCAATTTCACTGCAAATAGGCACTTTAGGGAAATAGCGGGTTACTACGTGTGTATAGTTTGTCATTATACGGCAAGATATTTGTTAGGTACAATGTTTGATGGTGTGGTTTTGTACTATTAGTTGTTGTTTGGGAGTTAATAGTAAGCTTGTTTGATATTCATCAGTATTCTTCCTATGAAGAGACATATACGTCAAAAGTAGTCAGTTGGTCACATGATCGGAGGTTTATTTGTTTACGTTTTACTGTTTTGGTAAGCTGTCACTAGCCACAGCAAGCCACTGTAAGGAGTCTAAAAATAATTGCTTCAACTGCCGCAAAGTTTCACATTTAGCATTGCAAGTGCAACAAAGCTGTTTGCACAAGCCCCTGGATCGCACTTGTTCGTATAACGTTTTCCAGCAACCGCGTTTCCCTTAATTGTTTACAATCTCCCCGCAACACCATTTTACCAACACCTTCAACAAGAATGGGATTTGGCAATTTAGACATTATTTGCAGCAGGGTTTCTGTTCCTGTGTGCTCGCTTGTGGGTCCATTTACCGCGGCAGAGAATCTCCAGATCACTCCGGCTGGTGTCCAGGCTCATTGCTACGCGCGTAATATCTATGTCGGCAACACGATTATTTTCCAGACCGGAAATGCGTTTGTTTCACTTGGTGCTTTGATTATGATTACGATTATGATTTTTAATGTGAAAGCAAAGTATACTGCAGTTGGTGAGTTTTTGATCTGGTGTTGTAGAATTGGTTCGTTATGCGTCGGTTGCTAACGTAATAATGATCCAGGCCGTAAGGAAATGCTACAGTTTTTATACTCATACGGACTTTTAACGATTTTCTCATTACTTGTTGACTGTGGCGTTGTACCGCCCGGATCAAAAGCATACCCTTATTTTGTAGCTGTTCAATCTGGGTTAGTATCTGCGACATGTTGGTGTTTAATGCTGAACGGCTTTGTCGGCTTTCAACTTTATGAAGACGGTACTTCTCTTTCGATTTGGACGCTTCGTATAACGACTGTTGGATCTTTTGCGCTTACGTTTGTTATTGCGTTGTTTACTTTTAAAAGCTGGGGTGCTCTCTCGCCGACAAAAACAACCGCTCTTTTCGTCTTGCTTTACATTGTCAATCTGATTTGTATCGTCATTTACGGCATCTCTCAAGTCATTCTAGTTCTTTTCACATTACAAGACCTTTGGCCTCTTGGAGATATTGCTCTCGGAACATTATTCTTTGTCTGCGGTCAAATTTTACTCAACGTTTTCTCTTCAAAACTTTGCGAACGTATGAAACACTACGCTGATGGTCTCATTCTCGCTACCTTTTGCAATATCCTCGCTGTAATGATGATTTACAAGTACTGGGACTCTATTACCCGCGAAGATCTCGAGTTTAGTGTAGGCGCTAATGTCGTCGTTCCTGTACAACAAGCTGTACCATGGGATGGAAAGGAATACTATGATGAAGATGGAAGTCATATTTATGGAAATGAAGGATCTGAGTATACTGGATCGTTTTATGCTCTGAGGCATCAGAATAACAGTGTAAATCACTTGTGAGATAGATTTTAGAATATGAGGCGTGCGAGTGATATATTATGAGAGACAATAGATGATATTTGGAGTTTTCGTTTTCGTTTTCGTGCGTTTTTTTTGTGCTTTTGGTCTTTGTTTTCGTGAGGTTTGCTATTGTATCTTGTGTATTTAATTCTTTTTTTCTCAAGTCACTTTCTTGTTAACATTGCTTCTGTGTCTATTTTTCTTTTTTTCTTTTTTTTTTTTGGCTTGGACTCTGGTTTTGTTCATTTTGTGTTGAAAAAGCTAATGGTGCATTTTTGATGTTTGTATGTTTCTCCAATCATGTCGAATTTTTCTGTCGAGCAGTCAGTGGCTATTACATGCAGTGCTAAACGTTAATAACGTGTATCATGTCTGTATTTCATAAATTCAATAAAAAAAAGTGAAAAAAAGCTACTATGATCAGTAGTGTAGAATGATTGATGTATTTTATAAAGAAGCATAACTGAACGTAAAGTTACAAAAAGAGTTAAGAGAAAGTATTGCGGTAGAAGAAAATGAATGTTGATAAATAGTATACACATGCAGTAACAATTTCATGAGTAGAGGTAGACACATAAAAAATGACATCAGTTAACTATGCTCTATGTTATACATTACAAAAAGCCGAAACGTCAACCAGGATAGAAATCATAGACAAAACAAAAAAAACAGAGAAAAAAAGGAAAAGAAGACCAAAAGAAAACAATAACAAGAAAACGGTGTAGTTAATAAAACACCTCTAACCATTGCCATATATCATCATCACGTACATGCATAAAATATCATAGCTTAACCAAGAAAAATATAAAAAACAAAAAACGTCATCAAGACCACATCCACATGTATAAAGGAAAAATAACATAGTTCATATAAAAAGTAAGCATTAAACAACTGCAATCAAATGTTTTTTTTAGTCGAAATCAGAGAAATGTGAGGTATATGTAGTATGCTATACTACATTTGGTGTTCCGGCAGGAACTTTTCGTAAATTTCCTTGAGCTTGATCGGTCCACCATTGATCAAGTAAGTCGTCTAGTTTTTTACTCGCGACATCTAACTCATGCATTGCAGCGCGGTAATTGGGAAGCACGGATTTGTGAATAAAGCGTCTCGTGGGAATGTATTGCGGAGGCGGCATCTCTTTCGAGGAATTGTGAGTATGGTGACTGACTGAGTGGTCGTGCGAGTTTGTAGAGGCTGGTTGTGATGAGGTAATTGGCGGAGCAAATCCTAGTCCAATAACAGCAGATGATGAAGGCATCTTATCAAGTATCTGCTCGCCATCTTTGCTTGGTTTGCTTGCGTCTGCTGATGGAGTACTTTCGCCGTTTTCCTTGATAGGCGATGCACTCACCGATGGTGTAAGCATACCGGTCGCAGAATAAAACGTATCATCCTGAGTAGTTGATGACGCCTCAGTCACATCACTCGAGTTCTTTCTCAACAAAGGCTTTGCATAGTATTCGTCGTCATCTCCATCATTATCAACTTCTTCCTCTTCCTGTTCGACATGTCTAGGTTCTGGGTGCATCTTTCCAAGAGTGGACATGCTAGTCGACTTTCGCAGCATAACATCTCCTTCGTCTTCGTCTTGAGCATTCACAACATTGCTGTGTGACATGTAGCTTTCCGAACTCGACGGTGCTACAGAGTCACGATCATCGTTCTCATAGCCTGCAAACGGTTGCATGATCGTTGTAGATGCATCACTGTATACACTGCCAAATGTCGATATTCTACCTCGTCGTGGCATGAGCATTGATTCGAAAGGTGAGGCAGTCACGGCAGATATAGCGCCTCTGTCGTGTCCTTCACTTTGAGATTGCTGCATAGCATATGAAGAAGTGACTAATCGTAAACTTGGGGATTTTGTTGACTTTTCAGTGTCTTCAATAGTATCCTGTACAGGTATTTTAGCTTCTTCAACAGACGATCTTGACTCAACAGATGTCTTAGGAGAATCAGAAACTGGCGGAGCAACGCTTGTCTGTGGGTCTTCTTCCACATCTTTCATAACGATATCCGTAACGACGGGACTCTCAGACACCCTCATCGTACTATCAGATCCGGCAGAATGAGCCATGATTGTATCATCATTAGAAGGCTTCGCAACCGCCAGTTCATCCGCTTTGACGTTGACTATCGGATTTGAAGATTTACGTTTGAAAAAGTTGCTGAATTTCTGTGAAGCCGAAGAGGCTGAATCAGTAGTACTTTCAGAGCTGAGTGTACTATTGTTGCTTCCCACGCGGTTTCTCAGAGTCAGTTTCTCAAGCGACGACTTTGTTTTCAATAACGAATTTGGATCTTTCCGTCGTAGTTTACCATGATTGAACTTTCGAGAAAATGCAGAGCCCGTCGAAGCAACATTTGCATTCGCGGCATTTGCTTGTTCTTGTATGCGAGCAAAGTAGTCGGAGGAGGAAAGAACGGGGGATGTTTGCGCGAGAACAGGTGAAACAGATGACACGGCGGGTGAGGGGACTCTATCGATGGTGGGAGTACGCTCGACGTACTCAGGTGGGTCACCACTGTATGGTCTTGCACTTTCCTCTGACAGCCGAACAGAGCTTGCACTCTCGGAAATATTCAAAGAAGGCGAGACCTGTCTGACTGACTCATTCTCAATATTCCGGGCTGTAATCGTTGTGTCTGATTTTTCTGTTTGTTCGGAACTCGATTGCGGAACGACTGTCTCTGTAGAGTCGACCATTGTGGTGTCGTTGGCCGCGGTTCGTTGGATGTCCATGGACTCGCGCAAGGTGACGTCTTCTTCGGTCATGGCGTCGCTGTCGTCAGTTGTGGACTCGACAGGTGTGAACTCCACAACCTCCTCGCCTTCCAACTCTTCTTGTTCGGATCCGTCGCGGCTAGCTAGATCATTGTCAGATTCAGTGACTTCGCCTTTCGCAGCTAGTTCGCTCTTGGTGTTGACTTCGTCTTCGTCCTCGTCCTCGTCCTCGTCCTCGTCCTCGTCCTCGTCGCCGTAAGCCTCGGCCTCGTCGTCAGAACTGGTGTCTTCCTCGTCTCCCATCTCGCCGTCGTCGGAATAGTAGATGTAGTAGCCTTCAGGCGGGTCGTAGAACGTCGGGTCGGTGAAGCTGACGGACTTTGGCGGGGCGGTCTCGGCGGGAGTCGGGTCGACCTGCCGCCGTGAGCGGAAGCGTTTCAGGGGATTGCGCGACGCCGGCTTTTCGGCGGAGAGCTTCGGCGCGGCAACGGCGTCCTCGATCGGGAGGGTCTCGGTGTTTCGGTGCTTGTTGAGTCGCGCGAGACGCTCGTCCGGGGTCTCGATGTTCTCCGCGGGGATGTAGCCCATCGACGCGTCCTTGCACATGCGGACGAGCCACCAGTAGTGGTTCGAGTCGTCGAGGAGGACCATCGCGTCGCCCTTGATCGCGTCCGCGTGGCCCTTCTGGGTCGCACGGAAGGTGTGCAGCACGTAGACGAGGTCGTAGTTAATGTCATCTGCATCAGGTTAGCACGCGTGACCAGGGTCGCACAAGGCGCGCAACGCACTTTCGTCGGCGATCGACGGACTCGACGAGAGCTCGTACAAATCCTCGGCCGTTTCCTGGTCGGACGATGAGTCATCATCATCGTTCTCATTCTCGTTACCGTCCTTGTTTTGGGCGGCTGCGTCCCGTGACAGAGCCTCATCCTCGTCCTGCGACGAAGAGGACGACGACGACGAGGTGCGATAGACACGCGCAGCAGCCTCCTCCACGTCCATCTCGATATCCGCAGACGACTCCGCCGTGCTCGACGACGATGCAGAGGCCGGAGCAGGCGATGCAGTCGGCGATGCTGCGGAGGAGGACTCTTCGTGGTCGTCTTCGTCTTCGTCGTAGCGCACCGGGGCTGCGGGTTCGGCTGCGCACGCAGCAGAGTCTTTGTCGGCACGAATCAGCCCTTGCAGCGACGAAGCGGACTCTAGACAGAGAATAAACAGTCAGATCACGTATATTCTGTTAAAAATACACTATTTCTCAAAAGGATAGTGTCGAGTCGCAGAAAAGGAGAAAAAGCAGTCAAAGGGGTAAACAGGGAACGCGTACCAGCGTAGAGCGTGACCGCGTACGGCGCCATTGCTGCTTCTGCTCGGCCAACAGTATTAAACAGTCAAAAGCGGCAGAAACCAAACACAGACACAGAAATGAATCTAAAACTGCTTCGATCGTCTTAAGCAAATCAGTTCAAAGAGCGAGCAAATGCTCACAACTCCGCCGCTGTTTTGCGTTTGCTGCTCAAAACAGGAGCTGGAATGCGACGCGTCAAACAAGATTTCGTGCCTGAGCCTCGCGAAACCTTATTCTGCTTTATTATGTCATTGCTTATTGTATGAACCTTAAATTTGATCGTTGTTCCAGATTTGCTCCATGTGAATATTCAAGATCTGACTTTTCTCAGCTCTCACAAATAGCTCCTTCTCTCCTACTCTCTTTCTTTCTCTTTTTTGTTGGCCATGTGAATGAAATGACTGAAAAATATGTGCTTCCGGCATCGCCGTCTCGCACCAAGTTACGAATAAGCACCCAGAACGGCGATCAACGCAGCGATGAGAACTCAACCGTCGAAGTATCCGATTTCGGCCCGCTTCTTTGCTCTCCGAACTTTTTTCCGCGCAGAATTCTTTCCGACTCGGCTGCGGGTCAGCCTCCAAGTGAATACTCTTCGAGCGGTAGAAGACGTGTAGATTTGGAGAATAGCGGGAGTACCAGTTTTGAATATGATCAAAGAAAGCCAACAAGGCAATTTTCATGGAGAAATCCTCGGCCGCGAAGTGGCGCTTCTCGACGGTCTCTTTCCGGTCGGGAGACCTCCGATCCAGTCTCACCTGCAACTCGGTTTCTTGCATTGTTTAATTCCGCACCAGGTACACAAGATCCGGATGATGAAGGTCAAGAAGTCGGAAATTACGTCATTGGTCGAACATTAGGCTACGGTGGGTCAAGTACTGTGAAAGAGGCTCACACTCTCGAGAACGGAAAAGAAATTACTCGAGCGGTTAAGATCGTGCGGAAACTCAATGGCGAAAAAGCAATAACTGATCTTGACCGCGAACTATCCGTGTGGAAATGTATACCCCCGCACCCTCATATCCTCGGGCTCATAACCGTACAAGAGACCTCTTTTGCTACATTCTGTTTTATGGAGTATGCAAACTTGGGCTCTGTTTTTGACGCCGTTATTCGTCGACGGAAACATCGTCCGTCTTTGGTTGGAGGCGAACCAGTTTCTGCGTCTCCATCTTTTTTGTCTGATCCTGGATTGCCACCACATGTTCCGAATTCTGTAAAGCGCAAGTGGACATGGCAACTGTGTAATGCCTTACGATATCTGCATCAAGATTTACGAATTGTCCACGGAGACGTGAAACCTGAGAACTGTTTACTTCATATTGATGGGCAAGCTTCTCCACCAGTTACATCTGCGAATCTTTCAGAAGCAAATCTTCGTCTTGGCGATTTTGGCATGGCTCACTTCATTCCTGATATCGAAGAAAGCAAAGTCAAAGACACTCTTTCCGAATCTCCGGTTATCGTACCAACTTTTGAAAACGACTCTGATGAAATTGATCCATTATCGTCTTCAACAACACTTTCTCTCTCTCCTTCATCAACAACTCTAACTCAATCTATAACCGAACTTGACATCACTGGTTCTGTTCCTTACCTCCCACCTGAAATGCTCAGTCGTCGGCCTTCAATAGCTCTCGAAGCTTCAATTTCCAGTCTTTCACAGTCAGATTCCGAGTCCACGTCATCTCCCAAGCAGGATATCTGGGCCTTAGGCATCTTCGTTCACGTCCTCTTTACGCGCCACCTTCCATTTTCCCACTCTTTCCTTCCCAGACTACAACAATTAATCGTGGCCGGTGAATGGAACCGTGACGTTCTTCGAAACGCGTACCGTGAAAACGGAGGCGAGGAGATCGAAGCAGAGTTGATTGTGGATTTTGTAGAGAAATGTTTGGAAATGAATGCTGCTGATAGATGGGATATTTCTGCGGTGATGCAACATGTTTTGTTTGATGAGTTTAAAATTGATTTATGATTAGAGCTGTGGAGTTTATTGTTGTCTTTTGAGCCGATTCGATTTTGTTTTTTGCTGTATTATAATTTGGTTGGGTTGGTGTTTTTTTGGGGATACAAACTTTTTGAAAAGAATCTGGGCGTTTGCGTTTGTGTCTTTTTTGATCGTTTACAATGGAACATTTGTATTTGCTACTTTTGGCGTTTAAACAGAAATTATGGTATCTCAATAAACTCGTGACATAACAATAATCCTATTTGCCGTATAAACATTAAAGAAACACCCCCATAACCGTGACATACCCTCGCGTGACATCCACCCATGACATGTATCTTTTGCCAAAAAAAAAGTATAAATGAACAATACTAGTAATACTAACGATACTTGATACAAATGCTTAAACGGGATTACTAGCATTCACTCGTCGCCTTGAGCGTCTGCTTGGAATATTCTCCATTGAACTACCTTCACTGTTCGAAGGGGTTCTCATACGCCCGACTATATCAGATAAATGAAGTTCAGTTACAATAACATCTCCCGTGAATCCGTCCTGTTCATTCGGTTCTTGTAATAAACTAATCTCATCCACACTATTCGTTTGAGTTTCACCAGGCAGTTGTCCTCGTTCTTCATTATCGATTGTCTGTCTTGTATTGTTTTGCGGGGTAGAATTTGTCGAACTTGTTGATTCCTGTAGTGGCGGTGGTGATGGTGATAATGCTGGACCGACTGTATCAGCTTGTGCTCGATTTTGTTGTTGTGCCAGAGAAGCTCTTGCGGCTGTTCGTGCAGCCATAGCTGCTGCTGCTGAAAACGTTGTAGGGATAGGTACAGGTGTTGAATTCGACCCATTTGATGTCAGTAGCTCTTCTTTTCGAGCAATTACCAACATGGAAAGCTGTAAAATCACAATAATAAAATCACAGGCTATTAACCGAAATCGACCAGAAGGAGCCTTTTGTCCGATAAATTGGATCGTTAAGCCACCGTGTAAATATCCACCATTAGCTTCTCGACTGACTGGTAAATTTGCAAAAAGATGAACTAGAAAGCAGTATGCATTCGCAGCTATGATGATTATTTGAACAATTCGTGTTTTGGAAGGGCGGGGAACGGGATATGGTTTTGGCGTTAAATAGTTCTGTTTCGTTAGTGGTAATTCTTTATTCTTATCGCGGGTTTGTGACGTACAAGTTGAATAACACTCCGTAATAATAGCCGTAGTAAAGAAATGCTATATCTGTCAGATCATTCTCATTCACACATAAACTGTATCGGACTTACTCCATGAAATAAATATACAGTAAATGACAATAACTCAACACATCAAGTGATCGAATTAGATGATTTCCAAACTCCTGCCTCCGCTTTTCAAGCAACTTTATTCTTGGTGGCATTTTTCTGCCTCTTTAAACTTGAACTAACCGCTCTTTTCTTTTGCTTTTCTTTCTTAAATGGCAAGAACGTAAGTATAGAGATCTGATTGCGTAATTATTCCATTAGAAGTATCAATACTGGTGTTTTTTCCGCAATTGTTGTGCTGCTAAACTTATTCAAATCCTTTTTGCTGTTCTTTTCTGCAGAATCCTTGATAATGAGCTATTTGATGCTGCTAATGAGCTGTGTGGATATATGTTGAACAAGACTAGGTCGCCTGACAACTTGACTGCGCCTTATCCAGCCGAAGTCTTTTCCCAGCTTCGTTCCCACTTAACTACAGTCCCAAATAAAACTTCAGAGTGATCAAATAATATCGAAACCGCAAGATAAGTTGAATTCAGCAACTGTGAGTTCAAAAATAGATCAATTTGGTGAACTAGTTATCTGATCCCCTATGCTCCCAAATACTCAATATTCTAAGCGCTCCGTATGCACACTGCGTTCAAGGGTTAGGCTTTTTTCAAAGTTAAGGACTTCGAAAGCGGATTTGAATCATTATCAATTAATTAACTGCTTTAAGGCGCAAATTAAACTCGAAACGCAATTGGAATTTTATCACCGGTCACAATATAATTTGTATTGATTGTTTTAACAAGAACGAATTAGAAAGGGCTTTAAGCTCAGAGATACACGTTAATCGCTCAAATCAACTGTTCTTACGCGTCGCGTCAAGACGCGTCTTTCGTTATCTTCATTCACACTACCTTCTCAAAATAAAGACGAGATTAGACAAAAATGAGCAGTTTTTTTACAAAATCAGGCTCTTCGAGTAAATCCAATACTCAAACAGCGCCTCGACAAGTTCCTTGGGTAGAGAAATAGTAAGTTTATACAGTTCCCATCGAAGAACTTTTAACTGACCTGTGTAATAGTCGACCAAAATCTCTCGATGACGTCTCATCGCAAGATCATGCTGTCCAAGTACTTAAACGTACACTAATGTCGAGCAATTTACCACACATGCTTTTCTACGGGCCACCAGGCACAGGAAAAACCTCAACAATTCTAGCACTTTGCAATCAACTATACGGACCTGATCTAGCGAAATCTCGAGTTCTAGAACTCAACGCATCAGACGAGCGAGGAATTTCTATTGTGAGAGAAAAAATCAAAACATTTGCAAGAGCTACTGTTTCAAATCCTACTGCGTCGCAACGCGAAAAATACCCATGTCCCCCTTATAAGTTAATTATTTTAGATGAAGCGGATAGTATGACGCAAGATGCACAATCTGCTCTCCGTCGTACGATGGAGACGTATTCTAGAATCACGCGGTTCTGTTTGATTTGTAACTATGTTACGAGAATTATTGATCCACTTGCAAGTCGTTGTTCAAAGTTTCGATTCAAACCTCTTGATACGGGTAATGCACTCGTTCGTCTTGAAGATATTTGCCAACTGGAGGGTGTAAAGTACGAACAAGGTGTACTTGAAAGTGTTTTACGCGCAGCTGAGGGTGACTTGCGAAAAGCAATCACTTTGTTACAATCAGCTGCTAAATTACACGCATCTGTTCCACAGTCTGACGATGCAATGGATGTTGACCAAGAAACTTCTCAAGTTACAATCAGCAGTATCGAAGAGATCTCAGGCCGTGTTCCTGATTCAGTCATTAACTCACTACTATCCGTCACTACTGAATCTTTCAATAACTTGCAAGCAGCGGTTGAGAACGTGATTTTAGACGGATGGTCTGCTGCTCAGCTCGTTCTACAGTTACATGATGCCTTGGTGTTTTCGGAGGATTACGATGGAAAGGCGAAAAACTCGATGGTCGCTGCTATTTCGGAGACTGATAAAAGACTATTAGATGGCGCCAACGAACACTTGACTATTTTGGATTTACTAGTAAAGGTGTCAGGAATTGTTAAACAATCGTAAGATTAGATGTGACAAATACAATAATAAATAAGCATGATCTGGTCTGCAGAGATTCTCAGTATTTTGCAAATGCTCTCTGTTTACGTTGACGGAATTAGTATTTTCCATTTCGATACAGTCAACCATTGCATTTAATTAGAGTACGGAAAATTGAGTCAATATTTGTGGAAACGTACATGGGTTAAAGTATCGCCGAATTGGTTCGCATCTTTTAAACAACTGTCTAAACTTGACTTGAGTAAAAACCCTTACTTCATTATAGTGACAAAATTTCTTTTAATTTGTGATTAAACTAAAGGGTCAACTCCCTGTCCAGTAACTCGTAACTGTCATCCTACATTCATTCCGTAACACAATAAACCAAAGTTGTTCCATATACGCATCCAATTCTTATCATCCTCTGACTCCTCTCTGCAAATTAATTTTGACAATCTTAATCATTTTCTTGAATTTCATGTCTTGACCTCTAAACGGTTTAGAATAAATAGAAGTAGCCAGCGACAAAAGTGATCATAGACAGAGCAAATGACTCAGAAATGCCATTTGAAACAGTGCCAGCTGCGCTTTGAGTAGAGGCGGCACTTGTGGTACCTTGAACGAATCCAGCGAAGGTCGAGGAAGCAGAGTCGTCGGAGGAAGATGTGGAGCTGGTTTGAGCATCCTCGCTGCTGGAAGATGATGAAGTTTCAGATGAGTGAGTTGAAGAGCTGGAGGAGCTCGTGACGGTAGAAGATGATGAAGATCTTGACGAGGAGATGCTTGATGATGAAGCCGATGAAGATGGTCTTGAAGACGAGCTTAAAGCAGAAGATGAAAGTGATGATGATGATTCAGCCGAGGAAGTCATAGAGGAAGATGAAATCGCAGAAGAAGAAAGTGCAGAAGAAGAGGCTTCAGTAGAAGACATCAATGAAGAAGCTTGAGTGGACGAAGCAACTGACGATGAAGACTCAGTGGAGGAAGAAGAAGCAGAAGACGAAGCTCCGGCAGAGATGTTGTCTCCGCTTGCCTCTTGAGAAGCAAGAATGGTGTCTTCATCTGAAATGACAATAGAATCAGCAGTACCATTCAGGTTGGTGTATCTGTAGGACTTGCTGCTGGAAGATTTGGAAACAGACGAAGGAGGGTCATAGCATGTGATCTCAATAGACTTAACGATGGCAAAGTCGTATCCATACTTTTGAATATCCTCGCTGTTCCAGTCAATTTCTCCACCAGCCCAGGCGATAGTACCGGGAGCGTTTGATGCAAGTCCACCAGGCCACAAAGAAATCTGAACACGAGAAGGAGTTTGAGGGTATTCGTAAATACCAGAGGTGGTATTCAAAGTATCAGCTTTGTTAAGAACGCGGCCCTCCTGTCCATCAACCAACCAAGTGATGGTGTCTTCCTTCCAATCAATCTCGTAAGTGTGGTAATTATCGTAGGTGTCGTCAAGAGATATGTTAACTGAGTGGGTCCAGTCAAGAATTGCCTGGTAGTAGTAGTTGGTTTGAACAGTCTCAAGATCAGCACCGACAAACTCGTAATCAATTTCGTCCTGAACATCAGAGAACAAGCTATTCGTAGTCGTTAGCTCTAGCTATCTATGAACATGATCATAGCAGTAACTTACATGAACGCACTGACAACACCACGGCCGCGCGAACTCTTCATGGTGACCTTGACATTACCGTACCAAACATACTTGGTAGAAGCCAGAACGGTACCAGTGGACTGATTTGGCATAGTAATGAAGAGCATGTCATCCTGGATGGCCGGGTATCCGGTGTATGTAAAAGCGAACTTGTCAGAGTCACCAAGATACTCGTTGTAAACAGTGATATCGTCCATGCTGCTGAAAGTCCATGAGTTACTCTCGCAGATCGGGTTAGGCGCGCAGGACTCAAGATCAAAGGAAGATTGCGGGTTGCAGCCGCCAACGCAGGTTGAACCAATACCGCACTCGCCATACTCTATAGAATTTGTGAGTAAGCTTGAAGTAGCTTGATCATCAGTAATCAGTGACACATACGGCTACAGCACGGAAGCTCTTCCGGGCATTTGTGGTTAATATCGCACTTTACGGTATCGGCGGAAACCAAAGTTGAGGAGGCCACCAAACCGGTCACGACAAATGCCAATCGTTTAAGCAGCATTCTTAACACTAACACAAAAATATATAGAAAGAAATATACAGTAAATAAGAATACAGCGACAAACGAGCGTATAAAACGAAAGTGTAGGTCTGTCTGAAAAGAGGTCTGCGGCAGGGGCAAGGAGGCTTTTAAAAAAGCTGAAGCGAGGAGTCAGGGCACGGGGCTGCTCCCAAAATGAACAAAAGTAAACATTGGCGATAAATATAGGACTTGCGAACTGCGATCAGTTATTTTAGAACACCACTGACAGGCGCCGATTATAATATTGTGCTAAAATTTGTTTTTAGTTAGAATTTGCTCTTGTGCTGCCTTTAATGCTTTTTGGTTTTTTCGAGGAGGGTCAAAAGAGAACGCGCTTTGATGGACCCGTACTCTCTCTATTACTATATGCCCAGTAAACATTTGTTAGGTCAGGAGTTCAATTTCATTCAAAGAAAACTCAAGTAAATGTATTTGCTACAATTTGTGATAAATGTGGAAGACAGGCGTTTACAATTAAAGCCTTGAAGGGATACACAACTTTTTGAGTAAGAGAACATCAAACCTCAGGAGAAGCGAAGTTTCAATTTTAAAGACGTCCGTTTCAAATGCGTGATATTTTTAGTTCTTAGTGTACGCTAGATATTTCTCTGCGTTGTAAGTTTAGAACCCGCTAAGTGATTTAACTCTATGCTGACTGACTTTGCTTATTTCGCGTGGTCTGCGGGGGTAAACAATGCGCGAAAAAACCGACGCGTCGAGCAACGGTTAATATTCCATATTCGGTAAGACGCAAACTCCACTCTCTAAACATGATGCCTTGATGTGGTTCTAGTAGTCGCTACATGGCACTTAGTCCTGTTTTACCTAGTTGACCAGAATAATCTACAATGCAGCTCACCTATCTTTATAATGACCGACATAAGTTGGTCCCTTAAAAGTCTCATAAAATTGCACATAGATGAATGAAGAACAGCCTGCACACAGCCACACTAGCCACAGTTTGTGCGGCTCGGTCTGAAAACGCGCTCTTGCTTCTTGACGCGTTCTCGCAAAAGGAGACGCAGGAGACGCAGCAGTTACTCGTCTACACTATAACAACCTCAAATATGTTATGATTCCTCGAATCAAGTGGTTGGGGAATCAATTCCTGTCTAAATGGCACGAAATGCCGCAGCATTCGCATTGATTGCTGGTTTAGTGTGATAAAAGAGCGTGTTAATGTATTGTTTCAAATAGAAAACATGCGTTTATTAGACTGCTTTCCTGCGAAGTGAATAATTATATACAAGCAGAACTGCAAGCAATGTCCATCGCCCAATGGTCTCTCATTATAGCCATGTTTATCACTAGCTTTGACTAAAATATTTTGGCGAAATATATTTTCAGTGATGCCTTTCAAAGTCTTTCGTGTCGCATCGCCTTTGATACTTCTCAAATGGCTTACGTATATACAAAACGTGTTTTGTTGAAGATTGTAGAACGTACTAAGCATGTAAATTATAGATTTGGAGAGTTCGATTGAGTTGTGTTTGCTGTTTACCTGAAGGCCCGCTTAACTTTTTGTATTATGTAACTATTTTAAGTTACATTGAGCTCTACGCACCATCTACACACTCAACCAAGTATACACAGCATTGCCTCAGTTCAAGGCCTCCAACTAGAACAAAAACTTGCTTTCTTATAGCTAGCTTGCTCATTGAAACATTTGAATAAATAATGGCGGATAGACTTACTCAACTTCAAGACGCTATCGATCAACTTGCAGTGCAATTCTATTCTGCAGTGCACTATCTATCGACGCACCACGATTTTGTCCCTTTGGAAGGGGAGCCAAAGGCCACAGATACTCAACGTGAGTGGAAGAGTAGTTGGCTTTTAATATATTGCTAATAAGTCTTTGACACCTTACAGTGAAGCCAGATGAACCAACTGTGTTCGAATGTACGTGACTTTGTATCTTTCTTTCTACCTAGCTTTTAACAATATCTAGCTGCCATAGCAGAGCTCGCTCGTGACATTATGTTGAAAACTCGTCAGATTGATCTTTTAATCTCGTCTCTTCCCGGTGCTGGAGTATCGGAACAAGATCAACTAGAACGTGTCAAACAGTTGGAGGCGGAACTGGAAGTTGCCGAACAAGAACGATTGAAATGCTTAGAAGAGAGGAAAGAGCTAGTAGCAAAATGTGATAGCGTTATTTTACAATTGACCAAGAGCAGAAATGAGATTGATGCAGACTCTTAACTTCACTTCAATGAGTTGTGCGAATGAAAGCCAATTCGATAGAAGTCGATAGCGCTCATGATCTACGTTGCATCTAATTTGCAAGAAACGATAATTGATCAGATCCACTGAAAACATTATCAGCTTACAGCAAAGATAATGACCAGCTCATCGCGACTGATTATCCCGGGAAGAGGTTCTGATCTTGTCTCAAGAGACGAAGTACACACTTCATCACAATATTCGAGTCTTTACACGATCTCAAGTAATTTCTAGTGTAACTTCTTTTCAATGTCTTTTTACATTAGTAGCGTTTATTGTCTACTTAATATACAAATTTGATATACTTTAATTTCATCGGCTCTGTAAACATTTTGCTGGCGCTAACGTTTAAGCCTCACAGGCCTGGTCCTTCCGAGAACTAAAACTTTGATGTTTACCTGCCTCGGCCACGCGACCCGCAATGAATGTACAATACTGTTTATGTTTCCCCATCACCACTGTTGTAATATCGGACTGTAGCCATGCAGACTCAAAGGCCTTCAGTTCGTCGAAGGCCTTTACCGTTTTACCTACGACATAACGTTTGCTTGCAATTGCTATCCGTTTTCCTCATTTTATTTGCCATTCCCTTAAGTTTGTATGTTTCCCATTACGCAGAATGGGATTCATCTTACTGCTCGTGGCCCAGCACCGAAGAGGCTGATCATGAACACGATATTCAGATGCTGCTTTTTGGCGACCCCCAAATCAGAGGCGGCGGGCAAACTGCTCACAACCTACGGACAAAGTTAGATATCTATGGTAATGATCATTTCTTGGGAATGTTATACCGCACACTTATGAAATCTCTTGAACCAACGCATGCTGTTGTTCTTGGAGATTTGTTTTCGAGTCAGTGGATCGACGATCAAGAGTTTGAAAATCGAGTAAAGCGATATCAGAATCGAATCTTCAAACATCCACTCCCTGGTCTTCAAAGTGATCCCCCAGTTTTCTGGAATCTCTCAGGTAATCACGATGTCGGTTACGCTCACGAAGTAACTGAAGCTCGTGTTGAGAGATTTAAAAAGCATTTTGGTGAATTGAACTTTGCGTACTATGGACAAGGCTGGCGAGCGATAATATTTAATGCAATGGCAATTGATGGTGATCCAGATGATCTCGATCATGGCCAAGGCAAATACGTTACAGAGACTCGTAAGTTCTTAGAAGAGCAAATGGATGTTGATTACTTTGGAACAACAATCCTGTTTATGCACGTTCCATTACACAAAGAACGTGGAGTATGTGTCGACGATCCGTACTTCACTTATTACGATCCTGGTCCGAATAGGCAGATTCGCGAGCAAAACATGCTGAAAGAGGAAACAAGTACGTGGTTGTTGAATGGCTTTTTTACTGGAAACAATTACGGGATTATCATAAATGGACACGATCATGAAGGATGCATGGTAAAGCATGTGAATCTTCAAGAAGGATGGTCGGCGGAGCCTATATTCAAAGGAAAGGCTTCATACAAATATGAATTTATCCCGGAAGCCGATCAGACTGTGATAGAGTTCACAGTTAGAAGTATGATGGGACAGTATGGTGGCAATATTGGTCTTTTAAAGGGAAACTATCGTGAGAGTCATGACGGTAAGTCTACTTCTGAACTTCTAGAGACCAAAAGAAAATTTGCTAATTCATTTGTAGATATATTCAAGCTATCGTTCTCTCTTTGTTCTTTTGGTCCACAGCATACATGGTGGGCAGCAACAGTTATCTACTATTTGGCGATAACATCTAGTCTTTTATCATTCATTTTATTCCCAATTCTCATAAGGAATCAAAGATTGAAAAACACTCCCATCAGACGAAGACGAAGCTCAAGTCCATTGGCAGAAAGTGAGCTTAATATTTTGAGATCTTTCACTGCCGCAAGCAAGATGGCAAGATCCTCAAATTTGTATAGTAACGGCAAAAAATCATCATAGCGTAACAATTGAAGCGATTTCACCGCGGGGATTTGGCGTTTGTTTTGTGTACATAATGACTATGAACGTACGATTGGTATATATAGACGAGACTGATAGAGACTAGATAAGACGAATAACGAAGTTTACATTGAAGAAGATGTATATAAGTTGGTTAATATAGATATATTGAAAAGAATGAAGAAAGGGTTAATAAAGTAAAATTTGATAGTATTACACAATTTACTGGCTCAAGATATTATTTCTGTGTCAGATAGACAAGTATAAACAGCAAGGGTATTGGTGATTTCTCGTGATGCCTTTTCTTCAGCTACTTCCTGCTTTTCATATGTTTTGCAAGTATAGGATTGTGGAGACATTCCACCTCGTTAAACTTGAATAAACTCCATTGAGGAAATCGTTGTTGAAGTTTCAGGTACGAAGTATCAGAAAGTATTGATATATTATCAACAGAGCGTTCTTCGTTGTGCGACATATTCAAAATCTCGGAAGTATGATCAGTAGCCCATAAGTTCATTCGCGCCTCGTGCCCAAAATCCAAAAAGAAGCTTGAGTTCAAATGCTGACGCAAGTCAAGTCCAATGCTTTCTTTCTGATATTTAAAACATCTTCTTCTGTACAGTAAACCCATACTTTGTAAATTTGTTGATGAAGGAAAGTAACAAACAGTTTTACAGTGCAAAAGCCAAATCCTGACTTTTGAAATAGTATTAAGCTGAAAATCGATCAAATAAAAGATTTCGTTCAATGTGGAATAATTCCAAAAATCAAGACCCACTTCACACCCTCCTGAGCTATTAGATGAAAACGGGTGACCATGCGCAATACCATCAAAGTTCTCGGATTGATAAGAGATTCTCACGCCAATCTGAAAAGATAGTTGAGGATCCGAGATGGTATTGTCTGCTATTAACAATGGATTGTCTTGTTCATCGTCAGCAGAACCAGAAATATCTGAATAAAAGTCCCCAGATAAACCGTCAGTTAAATTTTCATCTTCAAAATAACCAGCTGGTTTACGCATGTCAACTGCCTCAACTCCATAATTGTTGGTATCCGTAGCAGAAATTTCGTCTGTTTCAGCTGTAACGGCAGCAAAGCTATCATTAACACAACAAGTACTATTATTATCAGACTGATCAGGTATAGTCTCAATAACAGAATCAATCATATCTGTCTCAGACTGATCCATATCACCAAAAACTACCTTTCTCCAGTCATGTCTCTTTTTTGATCTACCTCGAGTCTTGAACAGTGGGGTATGAGATGGCTTTGGCATCAGTGATGTTTTCGGGTTTGAGATTTTGGGTATTTCGCAGATCGTGGGTTCAAAAAGGGTATGAAGATCATCATTGAGTCCTGAGGGGATAATTTGAGACTGTTCCGGTGGAAGCATAGTTTTAAAAGCTTTAAAATCAACATACCGCCCATTACCGTTGCCTTTGATTTCCGGATACATCTCTTCTCTATTCGAGTTTTGTACAGTACCTGTAGGAAAATTTTCAGTTTGGCGCGATATATCGTTTACCGTTCCTTGACCACTTTCAATATCCGCTTCGGTTTTGTCTTTGGGATTTGATGGCCAATGCACATCTGAAGCGCAAAATTTGTGACGTTTCAAGGGCACAGGTCCATCTATAGTCTCAAACAAAACTGACGGAAGTTCCATCATAAATGAAGGGACGCGACCAGAAAAGTCCGTCAGTTCAACTTTCTTCTTGAATGGGCTTCTCGCATGCTCGATAAGCGTATCGCTAGAAAGACAGAGAGAAAGACAGGTATCCATGATCAAAAAGTCGACAGAGAAGCACAGAAATAAATAAAATTACAAAACCAAAAAAGCACTATCTGCTCTATTAATGAATACAGGAAGAAAATGATACACGGACCAAAAAGATATATGTGGTAGATTTAGCCTTGGAGAGGAAAGGAAAGTAAGAGGCCCGACCAACATTCTAAAATGGCCCGCACTTAATATTTAATTTGGCTTACAGCGTCAGGTGTCCAGACCTTCCTCATCTACGATCGGATCATTTCTTATCTGTCTGCTGTATCTCAGCCATGCTTTCATTGAATCCTGCAATCCTCATGTCGGTATATTGGCATACAACGCAAAATAATAGCATTTATTTTATTTTTCTCTCTTCAGGTATCTGCTACTCTGCCGAACCCAAGAAGGATTTGGCGGGGATATCCGAGTGACGTCACAAGCACGTGCACAGCAAATTTTGCTTGTTTTGGAATGCATTTATCTTGGGACTTTGACCACCGCGACACGGCCGCACTCTCACGACGGTTACTCTGCCCACTCACTTGCTCATACACTTCGTAAGTACAGCAAACGCGGTCTGTGGCCAGATGGCAGTCGTTTTCTGAAGGAGACAAGCGATTTAACAGAATTTATTATATATTTTTAGACTGTTATATTCGAACTCTCGTCTCTACGTCTCTCGCGATGGGCGTACCTCTCTGGAAGCCGCGCGAGCGCCCTGATCAGCTGCCTTCGGTGCCTACCACTCTTCCTGCTAAATACCCACGCTCCAACTCTTCGTATTCATCATTAACTTCGATATCTTCTTTTGACGACTCGTCTTCAAATTCACGCTTAGGCACTTTTGAGGTACCTTTGAGCAGAAATCTCTATGATCGAGACAGTATAGGAAGCTCATCATTAGAACGTATCGATACCGAATGTTTGAATGAGAATGACTATGATACTCGTGTGGGAAATTATCTGCCGCAAGCTTCATTTGGTGGTAATCGCTTTGAAGAAGACGATGATCCTACGGAATTAGAGCCTCTCGGTCGAACTTATGTGGCGCCCCGTTCCACAGCAGAGCAACATGTGCGTCGGTATATGAGTCGACGTAGCATGTTGAGACACGCAAATAGAAACAGCAACGCGAATCCTTCCATGCTATTATCGCATCATAGATCCTCTGTGCAACATCCTATATCCTCTGAGCTGGCTCTCAACCGTACTCTAATGGATTATGTACATCGATTGGAGCGGGCACGTCATTACGATGAGGAAGAGCTCTTAAATATTTCTGATGATTATGATCCTTCTTCCGAAATGTTACTAGATGGAAATTCTGATGATGAGACCACTGTCACTACTCGTCCGGTTTCAGTTCCTGATATGCGCTATCCATCAGAATTTAGCTCGGTTGTTGAGCAAATTCGTTCGATCGGTGCCGTACAAGATAATGAGCTTGCAAATTCCGCCGACCAATACCGTCAAGCTCTGCGTCGGACAGGAGGATCTGAACGCAGTCGTCGACGTTATCTGTCTCCTCTAGACCTTGACGGGTTTTACAGCAGTCGAATGCGTATCCGTCAAAATTCTTACATGAACGGCACCTCGCGTGTCGAGAGCAACATCGATAACTATGATGAAAGCGATAACACTGCTGCTCAAAGACGGAGTTCATCTTATTCTGGATATCATCGAAATTACAACTTCCATCATATATCTTTTGCGCCAGAACGCCGTAATCAATCCAACGGCTATACTGAGCCAGAATACACACCTCCTAGCATCAGGGATTCTGTCAATGGTCAAGAAGATGGTGAGGTCCACACCATAGCTTTAGATATAAATGATCCTGACTTCCGGGAGCTATCGCAAAGATGTGAGGTGCTGGACGAGCGAATAGTATTGATCAGAGCTATGCGGAATGAATTGCGAATGATGGAACGTGACACGCGATCAAGTCTAGAAGATCTACGTGATTGCGCATAGCTGTACGTGCAGTCGCAAGTATAACTTATGTCAAAAATTGCAATCAACGTAGAGAGAGATTGTCGTTTTTGTGTACTATTTTGGTTAGGGGCAAGGAGTTAGTTTTTTTGCTTTACATTGCTTATTTAACATTTTGTCATTCACTGCTCTTTTGAAGCGATGAATCAGTACTTCGTAATCAGTAGTTTGAGCCTCTGTGTCGTGTCTAAAGACATCAAGTGCTTCTGATCATGGAGTCTCGATTTTTAATATTATTTACATTGTTCCATCTATATATTTCTAATGTAATGCACCCGGTGTATGTCTTCTTGTCGCGAGCAGCTCAAAATTTGATTGCTAGCAGCGCTCAATTGAACCGCAAATATTCTTATGTTAATCAGTCAAATTTATTTAACGCCTACGCAATATTCTTATGTTAAAAATATCTTTCAAATTTCACGAACTTTTATTGCCATTCGCATGGAATGCTCGTTCGGTCTAATTCAACCCACCAGAACCAAATAGTAAAGAAACAAATAGTAACGAGGGTAAAATATTTCAAAAATACTAAAGCCCATTTATATAGATCAAATTGGAAATTTTTTTTTGAAAGTCAAAATAGGCCCCAACTCTCCGTAGATAAAAATGAAACGCGGCAGACTCTACTTTCGAAGCAAAATTATTGAATGTTCCAACTCTCGTAACTCCGCCACTTTTCGGTTTTTTGCACTGCAAATTAGATGATTCAACCACTTTTTTACTAAATTTTTGTTTAAATGCAAAATAAAAAATAAAAAAAAAACAAAATAAAAAATTAACAAAAAGTAAATAAGCCAACAACTAATTGCCGTTGCCCAGAATCGAACTGAGGTCTGTTCGGCCACAACGAACTGTACTGACCACTATACTACAACGGCTTACTTGTGTGTTTCTAAAAAACTGGGTCTCTATAGTTAGCAATATGTGCTGAGTAAACATTACTTTAATTTGACTAATAATATGAAGGGTATTGATTATCTTTTTTTGTGAGACTTCAATAAAAAGATTAGTTATTGTTTTAATCATCTGTGTAAAATTTGCCAATTCGTACACTCTGTTCTAGTAAAAAATATGAACATAGACTCTGGATTGAGTAGAGCTACAGACCACAGGAGCACCGAGTGGGCATTTTTGGGCGTGACAAGACTGGGTCTGCAAAACATAGAAAAAGGACGATATATCTTCGTAGAAGGACAAGGACTGAAACTCAAATTAATACGCAATACAGCCTTTCAACATGAACAACATGCAAGACCAACTTGATGCTGCCACAGAGGCCCTCTAATCTGCAATATTAAATGCATAAAACTAACTACTTCTGATCTTCGGAATAGTGTCAATGCTCGTCATTCTTAGCAGAATAACTACTTTAATGATGCCAAAATGGCGTTATCTTCAACAGGTTCTTAGCACTGCTTTAGCGGCATATAGCACCATCCTAGAAGTCAAAAGAAATTCTAAAAAGCCATTAACCATAGCTATTTTATTGAGACTCAATAGCAATTCTCGACACTGAAGCACAAGCTATTCACGAGTTATTCTGTCTTTAATGAAATTATAACAAAAAAACCTGCAGATAATAATAGGCAGTGAAAATCTCTGTGCCAATGGCATGGACTACCAGAGAAAGAAATCTCGTAGGTCACCGCTACAGAGTACATGACAAGATCTTGATGTCCGACCAAAAATTAGGGGACAGTCTGTAATATGGGGGTTTGGGTTTAGGCTAACTTCACGGAAAACTCTCGTAGATTTTTTTCGCGATCCTAAAATCCCGAACCTTCCTGCTACTCAAAGCAGATACTAACAGCGCGAGCTAAACCAACTGGACCAGCGACCTTAATAATTGTTTTATTGAGTGTTTCTTTCAGTTCTTTTGGATTTTGTGTGTGTTGTCTTCATCAAGGAGGTCGCTTGAATAACAATGGCGTCGCTTTACAAGTCTTTAGTCCCCGCTGCTCGCGGACTTGTGCGCTCTGCAGTCTCTGCAGTCTCAAGAGGTATGTTGCTGTATTCTTTTCGTTGGAAGTTTAGGCTTCTGAGTTTGAGGTCGTACTGATGTTAATACATCCGCTAACATCTTCTTGAATTATAGTTGAGACATGCACTGCTCGTCCGTCCATGGCTGGTAAGTTTTGTTCGATGCGACTGTTTCTACTTAATTACTGGTTGAATCGTGAGAATACTGACAGCTGTTTTAGCTCGTGGTATGGCCACTTTCAGTCGTGACAAGCCTCATGTTAATATCGGTACTATCGGTCACGTTGATCATGGTAAAACCACCTTGACTGCTGCCATCACCAAAGTTCTTTCCGAGCAGGGATTTGCCGACTTCAAAGATTACTCCGCAATTGATCGTGCTCCTGAAGAAAGAGCTCGTGGTATTACTATCTCGTCTGCTCATGTTGAGTATGAGACAGCCAACCGTCATTACTCCCATGTTGATTGCCCTGGTCACGCTGATTACATTAAGAACATGATTACTGGTGCCGCCCAGATGGATGGTGCTATCATTGTTGTTGCCGCTTCGGATGGACAGATGCCTCAGACACGTGAGCATATTTTGCTTGCTCGTCAGGTTGGTGTTCAACACTTGGTCGTTTTCGTGAACAAGGTCGATACTATTGAAGATCCTGAGATGTTGGAACTTGTCGAGATGGAGATGCGTGATTTGCTTAGCTCCTACGGATACGATGGTGACAACATTCCTGTGATTATGGGTTCTGCTTTATGTGCCTTGAACGGTACCAAGCCTGAGATTGGTGCTGACAAGATTAACGAACTTATGGCTGCTGTTGATGAGTACATTCCCACTCCTGTTCGTGACCTTGAGCAGCCTTTCTTGCTTCCTGTTGAAGATGTTTTCTCGATTTCCGGCCGTGGTACTGTCGTTACTGGACGTGTTGAGCGTGGTACTCTCAAGAAGGGAGAGGAAGTTGAACTTGTTGGTTACCATGATCAGCCCATGAAGACTACTGCCACTGGTATTGAAATGTTCCGTAAGGAGCTTGACCAAGCTATGGCTGGTGACAACTGCGGTGTTCTTCTCCGTGGTATTCGTCGTGACCAGGTTCAGCGTGGTATGGTTCTTTGCAAGCCTGGTTCCATGAAGTCTTCTTCGCGATTCTTGGCTTCTTTCTACATGCTTACCGAGGAGGAAGGTGGACGCAAGTACGGTATTGGATCTCACTTCCGTCCCCAGATGTTCATCCGTACTTCCAGTGTTACTGTCGTCTTGCACTTGCCTGAGGGACAGGAGCTTGACTCTGACGGACAGCCTAGATTAGTCATGCCTGGTGAGAACGCTGAAATGATTGTCGAGATTACCAAGCCAGTTCCTATTGAGACTGGATTGCGATTCAACATCCGTGAGGGTGGAAAGACTGTCGGAACTGGAATGATTACCAGAATCATGACTTAAATGATGACTTGTTGAGGAGCCTCAAAAATTGCCGAGTTTGATTAACAATTGTTAATAAGAGTACGATAGTTTGGTAGATTCATTTATTGATATTATGCTATCTGTTGAAATTGAGTCAAATTGTCGAGGGGATAACTATCATCTCTTTTGTATATATTTCTAGTGTAAAATGCTAAATTTGTTGGTGTCTTCAATCATCGGTTTATAACTCTTTTCTTTAAAGTGCTCTAGGACGATCTATCTTTGTATAATCATAAATAAAGCCTCCACTATAGTTTTTTTAATTGGCTGTGCCTCTCACAGCATGTCGAATGTTTTTTATGCTTGCGTAGCTTGACATAGAAGACCTATGAGCAGCGAAAAACAATTTCTGTAATTTTACACGTAATTTTAAAAAGCAGAGAGGTTTACGGCAAATATTAAGATAAAAGCAAAAAATTTCCAAGTATTTTGTTGATTCAAAGAATGCAAAAGTGAATTTTTGAAATAACTGGATGAATTTTTGACGCTATTTCACTTCACAGCCTGATCATGTTTCAGTTGGGAGAAGTCGACATTGAATTCGTCTTGTTAAATCGCTAAGTTATCAACAATCTTTGATATATCCTGTTATTCGGGCCCATGACCATCTGTTTGTTTCTTTTTTAATAATTTTTAACTATTATTTTTATATCACAAGAGAAAATGAGCGGTAATCTAAAGCGAGCAAGAACATCCAGCAATCAACCACATCCACTGCGCCAGACATCATTTCCGCGTGACTTTTTGTCAGGAACTAACAGTGATGCACAAGGCAATCATGACGACAGAAAGTTACGAAAAGGTCACGAGAGAGATGATGGAGATGAAGATGATTTTGATGAAGACGACTCAGAGTGGAGGAGGGATGTGACAGGAAATGGTGACGGTGAAGAAAAGAGTCGAGTTTTGGAGAAAGGAAAAGGAAATGGGCAACCTGGTGACGACGATAATGAAGACGATGAAGAAGATGATGAAGAAAGTGGTTATTTTCCTGCAATTTCGATTAAGATAAAGCCACCAGCACTACCAACGAGTACAACAAAACGGGAAAAATCGAGCACTTCAAATGACGATAATAAAGTTTCAAAAAGACAATCAAAAAAGAAGAAACATGCAACTTCTACAACAGGGATATCAAGTATACCGGAGGAAGATGAAGAAGAGAATGAAGAGGATCTTGACGAATCGTTGTTTCCTGCGCCCGATGCTTTTGGAGTTGATATTGACGAGGAAGAGTTTGAAAATTTAGGTAATGCTACGAATGGAGAGGGAATGGTTGGTGCGGAAATGACAGATATTCATGAGCTATTGTCAACAAATGGCGATGTCACAAGCCATTCAAAACGATCTAGGAAGTTGTTTGGTCCTGGAATGTCTCAAGAGGAGATAAAGTGAGTATCGTTGTTATATCCTCGTAAGAAACAGACATTGACTTCAATAATTTGAAAGGACGTTGATTGCGTCATTCACATCAGACCAAATGGACAGATATGAGACCTTTAGACGTGCGAATGTTAACCGCGGCGGAGTTAAAAAATTAGCCAACGCAGTGTTGAATCAATCGATAACCAACACAGTTGCAGTTGCTATATCTGGATTCTCAAAAGTTTTTTTGGGTGAAGTCATCGAACGAGGTATTTGTGCTAAGTATTTTGGTAGAGTGATTACGAGAGCTAATTTGTGTTTTTTTGGAAGCGTTGGACGTGCAACAGCGAATGGACCCCCCGGATCCATTAAACCCTTATGCAGCGCAGCGCCCTCTATTGCCAGAACATATTCGAGAAGCGTGGCGTCTTTACAAGAAGGAAACTGGGCTAGTGCCAGCCGCGCATTGGCGGCGACAAGGAGGCCGCGGTGATGGCCGAATGTTTAGGTAGTAGCAGGTGTTTTACGATAGCGACGAATGGATCAGCCTCCAATTTGCGGAGGTGACGGGTAGCTCTTTTGTGATCAGATCAACCTGTAGTTTGAACAACGTTGACAATGCTATATGTGCTACACATAGTTTGATCCGCTAAGAATCACTAGTGATAGATAATATACTGTTTCTACTGATGATCAAAATCAACGAACTGTTCGACAGGAACAAAGGTCACAAACAATCTTTATAAGCGTTTGCTAAATTTTAGCTACTAAATTGTAAAACGTATTAAGTGGAAGATGCGCGGTCAAAGTGATTAACGAGAACAGGACCCCGCTGCAGAATGCGGGGAAAATTGATGGGGCTAAGTTCGCCAGGGGAACAAAGAGCACGCGTGACCTTTGTGATATCTTGTACCAGGTACACTCCCTGATCCTTGATAGCTGCTTAGAAACAAAAACAAACGTGAAGTGTGAATTAAATTCTGTACGAGCCCGATCGACTATACTACACATAACATCAACCTCAAATTGCAGCAAAAGCGACATTTCTATTACTCATTTGACGGCGCAACTTCGACGTTGTGACCGCAGGCGCATGCAGAAATGAACTGAGCGGTGACTCGCGCTGCGACCGACAAAAGCAGCAACTCTACGCATCAGGTGACGCTGTGACATAAGCATTCGTCGCAACAAAAGCCGATATTTCCGCAGACGCTTAAGCCGCAAGCACACGCTCCACTCCATCGAAGACCACGACGCTCAGAGAAAAATTGTTCCGGATATTATTAAAGACAACGCGTCTGGGCCACCGGCTGTTCCTGTTGAACACTTGCAACTCTTGGTTCGTAAGAACGTTGCTTGAGTAAGCATAATGATGTAGATTTTGACTTAATAATAATAGACAACTTAATCTCTATTGTACCTGACACAAACCTGCCTCAATGCTTATGAACAAACAGAAAGTGGTTTCTACCCGGACATAGCCACAAGGAGCATGATCATGGAGGGAACGCCGGAGGTGGTGACCGGTAGACTTCGAAAGTGCCCACGCGTCTCTGCGCCGTAGCCCAAATAGCTTATTTGGCAGCCAGGCGGAAATTCCGATACGGAGGCGCAGAAGCGCCTTCCGGCAGCCTTGACAGCGGAGGCGTAAAATCGACAATGCTGCAGAAAGACAAACCTGCGATCTCGTGGATGACCTGATCTTGATTTTGCGCTTCACTCCCCAGTCGATGACCCATCTTCCTGTGCTCTAAATGCTTCGCAAAGCAAAGAGTAGGCTCTAGATTCAAAGCGCTTACAAAATTAAATTTTGCGGAATTGCCGACTAATAAGCATTGCCGTCAATGCTCAGAGGCTCTAGAATTATGACTCGAGCGTAATCGTCCAGCGGACTTAGAGATGGCTCATCCGCGAACTCACCCCGTTTTGAGATGTGGCTTCCGCCGCAGAAAGGGCAAAAACACCTTGATGTTCACAAAGCCTCCGGGCACTGTTTGCTCGACTGTGAACTGCTGAAATCACTGGCATTCTGTTTTTTCGTCGCTTTTCTCTGCAAATTGCAGTTTCTATAGACTAAAGAAAAAAGATTAATTTATTCGTCATTCAGCTAAAAAAAAGATTTGCAAAACTGCGCTATGACTAATGACTTCATCTCCGGTTTCGGTACCAGGTACTGAAAGAAGGGTGCGGCGCGGGGACAGGGTTTCCGTTTTCGACGTAAGCGGTTCGTGAACTGTGCTTGCCGCCGGCCAAAAAAAAACTACACTGCCTCGACAACTGGTTGCTAGACACAGTCTGATCCGGAGAATGCTACTTAATGTCGGCCTCATCCGCTGCTTCTCGGTCTGCGAATCGCTCCTTTATTTCTCATTTGCATTCTCCCTCTCTCTCTTCGCTGTTAACCGACTCCGTCCATCTCTTACCATCGCTTAGATCAACCTGTCTTCCTGAGCTTAATTAGTTCCTCCTCGTCTTTTCACTCAGTGGCGCCCTAACCCAGCGCCTTTTTCGTCTCTTCAAACTGGCGTCCTCAGTTTTCTCGCGCCGCTTCCTAAAGCAGGCAATTTTTCATCAACCGCCGGCGGCTCAGCCTGTTTATCAGTCTTCTTCTTCATCGTCACCGTCTGCCTCTTCTTTGTCTGTTGCTACCGGTGCATCTTCTACCTCTTCGGTTTCCCGGAACACAAACGGGCTATCTCTTCTCATCGACTCACTGCCTCCTCCACCTTACGAAGCTGCTTCGTCTCACTCCGAAAACTGCCAACATCGTGCTCTGTATTTGAGCACCGATTCGTCATCATCAACTGAATCTGTCACTCAACTTTCTTCCAATATCGTTCTTCCTCCATCTCCCCCGCCTTCGCCGCCCTTTTCAGCTGCGATGTCTACGCAAAGCTCACCTATTATTTCGCCTTCATCACCGGCATTGACCGGCAAGCCTATTGCTTCCACTGGATCGGGATCGCTTACAGTGGGAATTACTCTTGCTGAGCCTATTCTTTTCTTGCAAGGCTTCGATCGTGCTGAATATGTTAATCATACCCCTACCATGCTTCGCGGTACCTTGCACGTGCATGTCGCTAAACCAACAAAAATTAAAACCATCAACCTTACTTTTGCCGGTCGTGGACGCACAGAATGGCCAGAAGGTAAGAAAATAGAACACTCTTTTTCATTTTGACGCCAGATGCTAATCATTTTGCAAAGGAATTCCTCCACAGAAAGAAGATTTTTATGAGGAGCATGAGTTGATCACTCACGTTTGGCCTTTCTTCAATGCTCACTTTGCAACGGATGCTGCACCTTTCGGAACTGATAATGGGTCTCGCAATCCTAGAAGTGTGGAATCTTTACTTCCAGGAGCTGTACAGGCAGCCCGTGAACGTGAACGCTCTTCTTCGATTGGCCGTCGATCACTCTCAGCAACTGGTCGGCGATCAGCATCTCGCAGCAGAGACTCCTTTGAAGAAAAAGATAGAGGCGCTATGCAGGCTGCCGCAAAAGGATATAGAATGTTCGCTCCTGGTGACTACACTTACAACTTTGAATTGCCGATTGATGCGTCTCTTCCCGAGACTATTGAGTCTGCTCGTGGTTCAGTTCGATATGAACTTGAAGCAACTATTGAACGTCCTGGTGCATTCAAAAGTAAGCTTGTGGGCCGAAAAGAGGTTATGCTGATCAGATCTCCCGCCGAGGCTTCAATGGAAGTCGGTGATCCTATCGTTGTGTCTCGCAACTGGGAAGATCAACTGCATTATGATATTGTTATTGGTGGAAAGGCGTTTCCTATTGGAAGCGTTGTTCCAGTTGCATTCAAACTCACTCCTTTGGCTAAAGTTAGATGCCATAGAATTCGAATCATGGTTACCGAGAATACTGAATACTTTGCCCGTCACAAAAAAATCCACGGAATTGAACCAGTTCGAAAATTTTTGCTGTACGAACATCAACCCGACGGAGGTCTGAATGAAAACATCCTCGGCGATCTTGATGATGGCGCAGAAACTGCGGGGCCTATCGAGTTGGAGTTCAATGCTAAGATACCTGGATGCAACTCCTCTACGAAAGACTCATTGCGTTTGCACCCTGACACTACATATGGAAATATCAAAATTCATCATTGGATCAAGATTGTTTTGCGTTTGTCAAAAACTGACCCTCAAGATCCTACAAAACGTCGTCACTTCGAAGTGTCTATTGACTCGCCATTCCATCTTCTTTCATGTCGCTGCACCACAGCAAATGTCTCTTTGCCAGCTTATCATAGACAAGGTTCTCTTAACTCTTCAGAGCTGCCACCTTGTCCATGTGTTTCACGTGTTGATATAGCACAGGAAGCCGAGGATATGGCACGACCTATGCATCTCCTTCGTCGACCATCCACTAACCCTCCTCCTTTTGATGCTGATATCGCCCCTCCCCCTCTTATCACTCCACCGCCTGGATATGATGACGTTGTCATGTCCGAAGGTGGTTACTTCGGATCGCCGGCTCCAGGAACTGACGATGACGAAGATCAGGACCGTGATCTTTTGAGCTTGGGATTTGATGAGCTTAGACTGGACAATCCTAGCACTTCAAGAGCCGCTGGTCGTTCGATGATTTCTCTAGCTTCCACTGATTCATCGTCCAGCATGTCCAGCAGCGATTCATCGGTCGCTAATCCAGCCGGTGCTTCCTCGTCTTCAGAACGGCGGTGATCGCACTTTTGTATAATACTTACGCTATATGATTTACGAATACTTTTTCTGCAGGCTGCCTGGTGTTTCTAGTGTTTAATTTCATACTAAGTGGTACAGTCGTATCTATAAGGATTTACCACGGGTGTAAAAAGTTTAGGATTATGTATGCAAGGCGTTTGGTGTTTTTTTTTTTGTCATATTCTTAATAAATATAATTAATATTGAAATACGCGGATAAGCTGTAACACGGATAGTGACCGAATAGAGACTGTACTTGATACGGTGATTTAATTGAGAGACTTCCCATCACACTCATCGATGGTTTGCAAACTGATTGTTTTTGGTCGATAGAGCATCGCAATGCACGGAACCAAAAGATTCCTGGCTACGTCATTCTGCGCATGGTGCTATTTTTTTGCTTCTCGGATTTTCCGCAGACTACCCCTCAGCCGCCTACGTAAGCCACATTCAACTGTAAAGCAATTTCTCAAAAGCATATCAGAAGCAATACCAAACTGCTTTGCTCGACTATGTAAGATATCTCACTATTTTTTCGATTCAAACACTTTTATCGACGAATTTTTGCACAAAATTTAAGTTATCTAATCTATGCAAGGACGATAAGAACACCACATGCTCCATAGCGCGACCGTGTCTAAACTTTAAAACTTTAATCTGGCGTATACCAAAAAATTAAAGTTCCAACGCTGGCCTGATCTCGTAGGCAGTTTTTGCTGTTTATACGGAATAACTCGGCCCACCGGAGGGGGTTTCCGGGGAGAAAAAAATTCTGCTTCTGGACTTGCTTGCCTGCGCTGAGCTCATGAAATGTAGCGAGCTCATGAATTGCTATTAATGTATGATCTGATTTCGAAAGCTGCAATTCGTATGATTTTTGATTGATGTCAACGCAACTGCTATAAAACTAAATTTCGTCTTTCATAAAACAAAATAATTTTTTCAAAGGCAAAAGACTATTCAAGAGACTATTTAAAAAAAAAACTTTGGTTTCGGCCGTTTAACTCTGCCTGGCTGTCATACTCTTTCTCACGATAATATAGCTCCTCCAGCTCAATTGTTTCGATGCAACAGCTGAAGCTTTTAATCTTTTGAATTTAAAGACTTTTATCATGATTGTAAACTGTTATCACGTGATAGTTATTTTATTGGTGGACAAGAAACAGAATGTGCGGCTCGAGGAATGCGCAGACTTCGGCTCATTCATTCTTAGATCACTTCAATTGAGGTTTCTAATCTTCTTCCTCACAGGTAAGCGGAATAGACGATTTGAGGTAATCAATTATTCTTGATCAAAATATTAGAGGAAAGAGTTTGTTGCAAGGTTATATTGTTGATAAACAATCGCAACGCTGGCGACAATGTCTACTTTGAAGGACGACAGTACTAAGCAGCATGAACATCATTGTCATTCTCATGGACATCATCATCATCATTCAAAGCTTTTGGAGAAAGCATCAAAATTCCATGACCGACTACATTCACAAGTGAAGGAATCTGAACTTGATTTGCCTTCTTTAAGCGAACTGGGTCTATCCAATGATACTTTTATCGAACCACCACCACCTGTGTATATAGTTCCGCCGCCTCCGGTTGAAGAAGAAAACAAGTCAAAGACTTTGGCCAATCGACTTTCTGAAATACAGGAGAAAATGTATGACGAATATGGTTTGAAATCGCCGACGTTGCAGTCCACAAAACCCGAACCAGGCTATAACGAGATTACCGGATTATCGCAATCTAACTTTTTATCAATGTTTGACCACGACGATTCGCTTGAAAATTCAGATAATATGTTTGCTTCAAATCGAGGCTTGAATGCAAGATGGAGAAAACTTGATATGACAAAAAATCCCGATGTTGACTCCTATTATTTGCCGAATTTTTTAATTCCCGAATCAGTAGCAGATTCATTTTTACGACAGTTTATGATGAACGAAGTTAAATGGGATAGTATGTTTCATCATGGTGGGAAAGTGCCTAGATTAGTGTGTGTGCAAGCCGAATTTAATGATGGGTGGTATCCGATTTATCGGCATCCAATCGACCCTCCCAGCCCGACGACCTATAATTTTTCATCGTCAGTGAGAGTTTTGAAAAACTTACTCGAATCAGCAGTTGGGCAGTCATTTAATCATGTGTTGATCCAACAGTACAGGTCAGGACAGGATTCAATTTCTGAACATGCTGACAAGTCTATTGATCTTGTGCCGGGATCTAAGATTGTCAATGTCAGTTTTGGTGCCATGAGAAATATGACTCTTAAGAAGAAGCGAGAATCAATTTCGGAGCTTCGCCATAAAAGGAAAGTAAACTTTGTTCGGGCTCGAATCACAAATGGTGAGTCGATTTATCGTACCGACGACGTCGCAGAGTCAAAGAATCCTACCCTATCTGAAAGCGATGCGGACGATGATTATTCTGATGAAGAACAACCGCTTTCGGCAGCCAGGACTAATGACGATACTGATTATGACAAAGTACCAAAAAATGCAATCACACGACCTCCAAGACGAAATCAGCGAATTTCTCTAGAGCACAATTCAGTTTTAGTGCTGGGAACAGAAACCAACAAACTCTGGACACATCAAATAAAAGCAGACAAGCGTTCCGAGTCCGAAAAGTCGGATGCTGAAAAAGCTTTTGATGGTATAAGAGTTAGTTTGACTTTTAGATCAATCTCAACGTTCGTAAATCACAATGGAACTGATCGGCCGCAGCTCATTTATGGACGTGGCTCAACAGCCAAAGAGTCCACAGATCCAGCAAAGGTTCTTTATGCTGATAGTGAATGTAAGGAAGAAAGTGAGCTAGCTAGATCGCAAGTTAAAAAACTGCTAAAAGCATTTGCAGTTGAGAACAGATTGGGTGAGACCTTTAATTGGCAAAGAGCTTATGGCAAAGGTTTTGATATAGTTGAGTTTCCACCTGATTTAGACAGTAAATAATATTAAGCTTTTGACTACTCTCAAAAATATCATGAGAAGCGTATTTACATCAAAAAGTTAGTAGCACGCGCTGTTTTTGTCTATCTGAAAATTTGGTAGCTAAACTGTTATATAGAGAATGTAACTAATTATGGCCCTGCGAGCCGGATGATACTAGTAAATCTTCCCATTTGCCTCGTCTTCTTTAATCTCATCAAAAATTTTCACCATTTTCAAATTTCTGATCGTGAAACTTCTGTTATGATTTGAACGAGAAGCATACTCTAGTTTTATGATGAAGAACTCGCTTTTCAGCATTGTCCACTAGAAGTGATTCTGACTTAATTGACAGCAACGCTCAACACTAAAGAACCATGCATTAATTAAACCAAACTAAATTTAGTCTTCAAATATCTGATTGTTGTGGTATTAATCCAGCCATGGTCTTTTAACGTGAATGTAGGGTATGCGTCGCATGTGGGTATGCGTCGTTATGGTGTAACTATACAGAAGAAGTGCATTGAATCCAATGACGGAAATCATCTAAGTCCTGTTTGAAATAAAGATTTACACGTTTCCGTCTCTGCAAGACAAGAAATAAACCGGCTCGACATTGGCACTACGTACGAAACTCTCTCAGATACGAAGGAGTTATACATGACATACCCTACAAACTTTGATCTTACATTTAATAGGACCAAATCATCAAGTTGACATTTACAATTATAACTTTGTCAATAAGGTAATATATGTGGGCAACATAAATGGGTAGTCACCGCTACCTTAAACTGAACAAACATTCGACTTTCTTATCACTTATGTGGTACCTCCAATCTAGACATTGGTTTCAAGCCAGAAATTCAGATTAAGAACCGTTAGATCAGCTGCAGATAAACACCGTTTCCAATATTGTATAATATCTAGTTCTATTCAGCAAAATAGATGTTGAATAAATCCGTTACTGAACGCCGAGTCTTTATGAGACTCATTCGAAGACGACCAGTATGAGGTAGGATTCATACAGATCATTTTAAATTAAACAATCATAATCAATCTACCCGTTCTTTTCCCCTCCGTTCCCTCAATGGTTTGAGCGACGCAGTGAATAGAAGGGACAGTTTTTGTGTCAAAGAACAAAAAAAGGTAATTGGGAACCATGGATAGCTATTTATACAAGCCTATGTAGGGTTCCAATTTTTTAAAGTTTTAAGTAGGGCATCAATTTTGAGTTCTTCAATGTGGTGGATGTTTTCTTGAGCCTTATTGTAGCAGTTGAATAGCATTGGCATCTAGCCTGATATATAGTCGCCTAAAGTAAAAAAAAAAGTTGAGTTGAGTTGAGTTGATTTTATTTAACGCCTAGGCGAGGGGGCGGAACCCTCATACGGCGTGTAACTATCGACGGAATTACGCGAGCGATCTGAACATCTACGCAAAGTATGATGGCAAACACATGCCCAGTAGACTACTGTCCTCTACGCCGTCCGGACACCCTCCTACGTAGCCCGCAAAACCTC